>OZ023234.1:24921569-25225893 GCA_964006365.1 Trididemnum miniatum
CATGAACTCTAATCCACAGCCTTTCATCAAAATTCCGTTGCTTCCAAAGAAGCTCACCATTGTTTGGAAACCACCTAATCTGCAGACAATATTCAACTAAAACGGCTTTGAGCTACAACGGTTGATCAAATGTGATTGATGGGACGGAAACATTTACCCTTCTGTCCTGAACACACAAACATCGAGGTGGAATAAATGCACGTCTGATCGGAGGAATTGAGGTCTATGTTGGGCAAAAAGAAAATGAGATGTTTTCTTTGGGTGCTAAAATTTTGCATGACGCTCTCATAAAGCCGAACCAGTTTGAGATTAATGCACGAAAAAATCGGTTGCATTGCCACGAAAGACTTAATTCCAGAAATTTTAGTTTTGAAAGACCATGCTGACTTCTGCCTTGTTAATTGGGGTTGGGATTCCCCTTCCAGCAACAAACTCGGAAGCCTTTCTTTTTGCTTTGGTTTTTCATGTCACTTCATCACTAAAATGTCCATTAGCCGATATTGATATAACTCCCATGCCATTAAAGGTATCTTTTCCAGTTAATGTGACTTGATTGTGGTATACGTTGTCTGCTATTCACTGAAGAAAAGCACTGTCATTGTCGAGAGACATTTGCAGACTCCGATGAACTGCAGCTTGTTTGTAGTGCATCACCTCGTCATATGAGGTGGAATAACCCTAACATTGAAGTTGTTCAATTAGCCATTTGGATTTAATTCATTTTTCGTTGAATGCCAAGGCCAAATGTCACAGAACAAATGACTGATCGAGGACGTGAAGCTTTTCTTATACATTGACCGATACTTAGTTGTTTCAAGCTTGAAGGAATTAAGTAACTAAGCAAGAGTTGCAAACTTTCTGGAACCCACTTTTCTTGGCGAGCGGTAGGCCTACTGAAAAGTTCTTCCAGAGTGAGGTAAACTTCATGTATTCTATCAATCTGTCGTAGTTCTGGTTTGATTAGCTTAGCTGCTGCAATAATGATTGAATCCTTTGTTTGGACTGGATTCTCTTTCATTTTCCTCAAAATGTAAAAGGTCATACCTCAAAACAGACTACCATCAGGATACCAGGAAGATCAGTGAAATAAATATGTTCATTGTACCTGTTCTGGAGCTCGAATTGGAGTGATTTTACACCATTCACTTGCTAATTCTTCCATCTTCATCAATAAATCGTTTAGCATATAAAGATCACAACTGCTATCTTTTTCCAACCAATCACGCGTCTTTACAAATGCGCTTGTTTTGTCCATATTTATTGGCCTCCCCACTTCATTGCCAAAGTTCATGTTTTTCAAAAATTGGGATGGCAGATGCTTTCCCGTAGCCCGGAGCGTTACTCTGTCTACGCTATTTAATCTGGCTGACAGAAACCGAATCTGCCTTAACGGCGAGACACCTAACGATGTTCAAGCTGGGCAGCGGCAAACGTCCTTTTCAGGACGGGGCGATGCGCATCTTCGGCGCACCGTCAACAAGTTCCAAAGGCCCAGCATTCTCCAACTGAACATCGAAGGCCTCACTGCTAGCAAGATGAGCGTGTTGCATCATCTTGCGTTACAGTGTGAGGCACTCGTCATCCTCTTACACGAAACCCATTGCACCTCGGTAGAAAGGTTAGATCTTCCGAGCTACCATCTAGCTGGGTTTTCCTTGAGCAGGAAGCATGGTCTTGCTACGTTTGTCCATGAGCGTCTGAAGTGGATCCTAATCGACCAGTCCCCACCAACATCGGAGATCGAGTGGGTGTGCGTGGATGTTGATAACTATAAAATAGTCAACGTCTACAAACCCCCTCCAACACGGATGCAAGCATCTGATCTTCCAGCATTCCCCCATCCCTGCCTCTATGCTGGCGACTTCAACTGCCACCATGTTGACTGGGGCTATAATAATAACAATCCAGACGGTGAATGCCTGGCTGGCTGGGCCAGTGCCAACAACTTCACCCAGCTATATAGCCCCAAGGAGGCCGCCAGTTTCCACTCTGGCCGCTGGAAAACAGACACCAACCCAGATCTTGCATTTGCCAGTGTCGATTTGGACAGTCGCTTACCTGACAGACGTATCTTAGGAAAGTTCCCAAGGTCACAACACCGACCCTCGCTTATAAGTCCACCCAAACTTGCTCTTCCAAAACTGAGCAAGCCAGTAAAGCGATGGAACTTCCGCAAGGCCAACTGGGACCACTATTCTAACCTAACCAACAAACTGGCCAAGAGTTTACCGCCACCTGAATCTCAAAACATCGATCAGGTTTACCGGTGCTTTTGCAAGGTAATAAGCACTGCGGCGAAGAAATGCATCCCTCGTGGTCGACGATCAAACCACATACCTTGCTGGGATGCGGAGTGTGAAGACCTCTATCAGCATTTCCTGCAGTCACCTGGGGGCCCTGATTCGGATAGGGCTGCCACAGCCCTACTCACAAGGCTCGACGGGAAGCGGAGAAATCGCTGGTCAGAGACGGTCCGCAACATTGACTTTTCGCACTCCAGCCGGCTGGCATGGAATACTATAAACAACTTGACTGGTAGGTCACGACAATCCCCTCGTCAATGTCCCGTTTCAGCTGATGCTATTGCTTCTCAGCTGGTTAAAAACGGGAAGTACGAAGGTGTGAATCGACGCTCATCTCGGCTCGTTTTACAGGAAGTGTCTGACCTTTGGAGGGCTGATCCATTACATCCTGCGAATGTCTCCGGGAGTTTTTCCCATCGGGAGTTCGCTGCTGCCCTCCAACATTTAAAACCAGGCAAAGCTCCTGGACCTGATTCCATTTGTCCGGAGTTGATAATCCATGCTGGAGCCAGCTTAAAATCTTGGCTGCGTGGCTTCCTATCTTCCTGCCTGCACCACCTCAAAATTCCTAAGATCTGGAGAAGAGCGCTAGTAGTAGCGATCCCAAAGCCTTCGAAACCTGTAGAGGACCCAAAGAGCTATCGTCCGATCTCCTTGCTCTGTGTTCCCTACAAGATTCTCGAGCGACTTATCTACGCCCGCGTCGAACCTCTTATTGACCCTCTGCTCCCACGGGAACAGGCGGGTTTTCGACGCGGAAGATCCACCGTGGATCAAGTCACTTTGCTCACGCAAAGCATTGAGAATGCATTCGAAGCGAAAAAGAAAGCCGGTGCCGTCTTTATCGACCTGACAGCTGCCTATGACACTGTCTGGCACCGTGGCCTCACCTGCAAGCTGTTGCGGCTTCTGCCGGACAAGCACATGGTTCGTATGATTATGGAGCTGATCCGTAACAGAAGCTTCACCCTTACAACTGGCGACAGCAAGCCTAGCAGGTTACGACGCCTGAGAAATGGCGTCCCCCAGGGATCGGTCCTGGCCCCCCTCCTTTTCAACATCTATACATATGATATCCCCTCCATAACCTCCAAGAAGTTCGCCTATGCCGACGACCTGGCGATACTTCATACATCTGGAGAATGGAAGGAGTTGGAAAGGACTCTAAGCCAGGACATGACTACACTCTCGGAATATCTCCAGACCTGGCGATTGAAGCTCAGCCACACTAAAACGGTGACGGCGGCCTTTCAGCTCCACAATCGAGAGGCTAAGCGTGAGCTTAAGGTCTGTAACATCGGTAAGACCTTACCTTTCTGTCCAGTTCCCACTTATCTTGGGGTCAAACTGGACAGATCGCTCACATATCGTCCTCACCTGGAAGCATTGCGCAAGAAGTTATGTGCTCGCGTCTCACTGTTGAGGCGACTTGCCGAAACAGGTTGGGGTGCTAGCGCTAAGACATTACGCACAGCTGCCCTGTCTCTGGTCTACTCGACTGCCGAGTACTGCGCACCAGTCTGGTGCCGCAGCGTGCACATACGGCTTATCGACAGTGTAATAAATGACGCCTTGCGCATTGTCACTGAGTGCCTGCGTCCCACTCCATCGGTCTACCTTCCGGTTCTTTCAGGCATCCAGCCAGCTGAGCTTCGCCGCCAAGGAGCGACACTCTCCCTAGCCAACCGCAGCTCCCTGGACTCTGACCACATTTTACATGGCCAGTTTCATGAGTCACAGGACGTATGTAGGGAGAGATTGAAATCTAGACGCTCATTTGTACCTGCTGCTCGGAAATTACTAGACAGTCTTTCTGAGATGGATGTCCGTGCAGCCGAGTGGACGAACACGAAATGGGACATGGAGTACTCTGCCAACGCATTGTCACTCCACGCTTTCATTCCCAAGGCTAGCTCCAGACCCTTGGGTATGGGTCTGCCCAGGGCAGCCTGGGTCAAGCTCAACCGTCTGCGTTCTGGTGTTGTACGTTTCTGTACGTCCATGTACAAATGGGGTCTCGCTCCTCTAGCGAATTGTGAGTGTGGTGCCAGTGAACAAACCGCAGATCACATCATCTCACAGTGTCCCATACATCGAGCATTCCGAGGTATGTTTGGTCTAATGGTTTTGGATGACGAAACAAGATGCTGGCTGAAGTCCCTAACAGTCAGCATCTGACCCAAGCAGTTTGGTGGCCAGGGTGGTAAAAGGATAAACCCTCGGCCTTGGTCCTCCCATCTGTCTTGGAAGAGATGCCCCACCAAACGACGACGACGACCCTTTCAAGAATACCTAGCACCAGCCAATCCTTCTTCCATTTTCTTTTATCCCACCTCCCCCTATGAAGTAAAGCAGATTATTAACAAAACATCCCCGAAGCATAGCTCATGCTGGGATGAAATACCACCTGTTGTATTAAAGTATTTGCCTGATAATATCATTAACGCTTTGACGTATATATTTAATCTGTCCCTTTGTCAGGGTAAATTTGTCACCGCTTTCAGACACGCTAAAGTAGTGCCAATTCACAAAAAGGGTGATGTTCAGAATTTAAACAATTATAGGCCCATTAGTTTGCTGTCAAGCTTCTCAAAGATTCTCGAAAAAATCGTATACAGGAGGCTGTATTCATTCTTTGATCGCTTCAACTTGTTTTCTAATTCCCAGTTTGGGTTCAGAAGAGGTCACTCTATTTCCCATGCTAATTGTCTGCTTGTTGACAAAGTCGCTGCATCATTCGAAAAAAAGCTTTGTACTCTCGGAATTTTTCTTGACTTCTCGAAAGCTTTTGATACTATTAACCATAAAATTCTCTTGCATAAACTTGATTATTATGGCATTAGAGGCACAGCCTTAAACTGGTTTATGAGTTACCTGACTGGACGCACTCAACAGGTTTGTTACAACGGTGTTGCTTCTTCCAATATTAATGAGATAAATTTATCGGTGCCTCAAGGTTCGATTCTTGGCCCTTTATTATTTACGTCAATGACTTCCCTAATTGCTTGAAATACGGAACTAGTTTGTCGTTTGCTGATGATACAAGTATTTTTATCAGTGGCAAAACGGCCCGAACGCTTTTCGATAAAGGGAACGACGAACTCTGTAATATCGATAATTGGCTGGTCGCCAACAAGCTCTTCCTAAATGCTAACAAAACAAAGTGTGTATATTTCAAGACTGCTAACTCCAAGACTCCCCCCAGTGATCTAAATTTAGTAATAAGAAACATTCCAATTGAAAGAGTGTCGTCAGTGCGAGTGCTAGGAACAATAATTCATGAAAATTTATCTTGGAAGGAGCATATGCTAGCTCTCAAGAGTAAATTGCGTGCTACCTTGGGTGCTGTGATTCGAGTCAAACCTTATCTCAATAAACATTCTTTATTATCGATTTATCATTCTCTGATAATAAGTCGTATTCGCTATTGTATAATTAACTGGAACCATGGTAATTCGACAATCCTAAATCAACTTCAGAGTATTTGTAATAAATTCATTCGACTGACTTTAGGAATAAGCCGTAATGAAGACGTCTTGCCACTGATGAAACAGCACAACTTACTAACAATTAACGATATATTTAAATATGAAATGGCTGTACTTATGTTTAGATTCCATAACCGTACTCTACCATCGGCTTTCGATCCTATTTTCCAATCCAAGTCTACTTCAATTACAACTCGAAGCAATAGTCGCGTAATCCCAATAAGCTGTCATAGTACTGTCAGTCAGCAATCAATTAGATATATTGGTCCCAAAACATGGAATAATATCCCGCTACCTATTAGAGAATCTAAGACAATCGCCGCGTTTAAGAAAAAATTAAAACAGCACCTTTTAAATAGCTACTAGCTCTTCCTTAACCCTGCCTACATAGGTTAAATTGTTTCGAACAGAAAACTGCTTTCTGCTATTTTTTTTCAGGTAACCTACGTCGAGCCCTGTGACTTCACCTAACTTCAAACCCACCGTCGCTTTTGGACATTTGTATTTAGCTATTTTAGGCCTAGATATGGTGAGATGGCAGGACCTATTGCATGCCAAATTGTACTCGGTTCTTCTTGCTATGCCTTCGGCTCACTCTCAAACAGCATAACAATTTTCCTTTTTTTTTTTTTTTTTTTTTTATTTTAATTTTTTATTATTACTATTATTTTTTTTTCGTTGTTTATTAGCTCTTGCCATCTTGAGAGACCACCAGTTTCCTGAAACAGTCTTGCCCCCAGATTCGCAAACAACTTCATCTTGTCAATTTTATTACACAATCTCTGTACACACTCCTGCATGGGATGCATAGTCATAGTGCATTGTTAAAATCCTAATAAAACTATTTCAATTACGAGATATAATCTTTTTTTTTATTTTCGTTTGTGATAGTTGTCGTAAATCTGCGGTCATGCTGGACAGGATTTCTTTAGGTAGGTTTCTTTGCCTGTCTGGCTTTTTGTGGTTACTCTATGGTCTCAACGGCGCTTGGTATGGGGTTAGGTTGGGACTCTTTTTCTTTCTAGTTGCACTGTGACGACATTGAGTAACCTCGAAATGCCGTACACTGTTATGGTTCCTACCGTTGCACTATATCATAGCGGTGTTGGAGCTGTGGTCTCTCCAGTGTCTTTTTTATCTCGCCGTCATATGTTTGCTTTTTGTTCTTTTTTACCCTATTTTAAATTAATCGGGTGTTGCGACCATGCCTACTAATCCCCTCATCTTCAAGTTTCACTCTCGCTAGCATGTTACAACGTTGATCGTTTTGTCGCTTCTTCCCTTTTCTGTGTCCGTTTGTATTTGAAATCCTATATTGCTGTGTTAATTTATTTTGACGGTGCAGAAATAAAAGACACTACTACTACTACTACTACTACTAGGAATTGACTAAATGATACTGAATATGAATATTAAGCAAAGAAGGTTTATTACTGTCAACTAGTTAAGCATCCTTGAAGGACTATGTTGGTGGGGTTTTCTAATCAACAACCATAATTTGAATGAAGAGTGATTGAAACTGTGAATGTACCTCACTGCATGCATTCAAAGTTACTGCACTTCTCTTCAAAGCTTTGCAGCACTGTCTTATATTAAATGCATAGTGGTATGCTCATTTTGCTAAGCATATATACGTATTCTAAAGTTAATCATTGTATTCAGGCCTATCATGTAATTATTTTTGTTGGTGTTTTCGGTGTTCTCCTTTAGTTCCTGACTATAACTTGATCAATAGCAACAAGCATGCCTACGATAGACCCCTCTGGCTCCATGATGACTAATACAAATTTCTCAACGCAACAACTAACCGCTGAAAGAAAATCACATTTTACTTCGAACAAAAAGGATCAACAGGGCTTACTTCCAAGTAGTTATTCCTTCGTACTTGTCCAAAATGAGAGAAGCTCTGATAACTGTAAGAAGAACAGCAAAAAGTGTTGGAATCAAAAATTCAATCACTGTTGCAAATGGTCGTCTTTTTTGCAAAAGAAAGTTTTTCCACAGTAGCAAATAAAATTTACGAAATGAACCCATCCTGGCAGGAAAGACTTGCTTGTTTGCAAAAAAATTCACAATAGCGTATTGGTAATCAGGCAAGGCAGCATATCTTACTTTAACAATCTACAACATATTAATTTTTTTCGGAATTGCAGACAAAAGCCATTTATCTTATCAACAAGGCAAACACAAAACAGATACCACCAGTATACAGGAGTATAATGTACAGAACTCTTCAAGATGCTGCTGTAGCTCACAAGAGATGTCCTCAGTGGCAGAAATAATCCTGTGGGTTTAGGTTCGACGAAAATTATTATAAAGGTTCAAATTCGGTCAAGGTTGAAGAATTTTGATGACCCTGGGTTCAGGTTCTGGTTTGGTTTACGCTTAAGTGTATTAAATCATAAAGGCTGCGGTTCGGTTTAGGTTCAATGAAAGAAAGCGATTAATAAGCCTACGGGTTTTCGGTTTACGTCCCGGTTCGATTCGACGCCCTGCCCCAGAGTACAGATCGCGTTGGCCCCACATAAACCCGCTAACGAGCCATTAACCGTTCTTTTTACTACATGGGGTGTACCCACCCTCCCACCACAGACAAATGTACAAAACTTGAAATTGGTGTAAAGCAACAGAACAGATTAGAACAAAACAGATTTATTTGCACAGTAATAACGACACGAAACAGCAAAAAGTAAAACTTAGCAATTGTGCGAATGCTGACTGCGAAGTGATCGAAATCGAAGTGACCGAAAGTACATCGGTCTTCAAGTCAAGCAACCCCCAACATATATGATAATTAATTTACCGAGTTCATTGTCATACAAACGCTTGTGCAGATCTCAGGAAAGTCAATGAGACAACCACAGAATTTTAAAATGTACTCGTATATAAATGGAAGCTCACACTACAGTTAGTTTTAGCAAAGAAAAAAAAAAAACTACAAGTAAGTAGCGTAAACATTGTGATGCAAGACTAATATGATTCCAAAAGATGATGTTTGTAAAGATTACCAATTATATAATACGATTTTAGTTGAAAAGGGATATCATTCCAGACTTTAACCCCTCTAAATTTAATGGATCTTTGTAGGCGATTTGATCGATATCTCGGCAAGTACAACAAATTTCTGTCAGATGAACGAGTCGATTTGTTGCGAACTTGTTTAATTCAAGTAATTATCAAAATGTGGTGGTAACGCATTGTTATCAAAACTATTCATAAATTTGGCAGTTTCCAATTTAATCAGATCATTTAGTTGAAGAATTTTAAGGTTTCGGAAAAGAAGAAAACCATTTTCACACCTATCTGCATTGTTGATCAATCGTATTGCTCCATTTTGTAGTTTTTTCAACGGATCAAGATACGATTTAAAGGTTGCACTCTATATAATTAGGCAATACAGCAAGTGAGAATGAAAAAAAGCAAAATAGAGACGTTTCAAAATATTATAGAGCATGCTATACTGTAATTTGCTCATTATCATCATCGCACGTAAAAGTTTATTTTGTAACACGTTAATATGGTTACGAAAATTCAGTGTCTAATCTATTAAAATACCTAAATATTTGATACACTCAGAATTTTTAATTGTACAAGTTTTAAGGTTAATGTTAATTGTTGAATGTTCTTCATTCAGTAAAGGAGGGATAACGAGAGCATGCGATTTTAACGGGTTAAGAGTGAGTTGATTTTTATTCATCCAATCCAGATAGAAACTCTTGCTAAATCTTCATTAAGCTTAATTTCAAGTTCAGACGTCGAATTTGCATCTATCAAAATTGTAGTGTCATCAGCAAAAAGTCTGGGTGTACTTTCCATCGAGTTTTGCAAGTCATTGACATAAATTAAAAATAAGAGTGGTCCCAACACCGAACCTTGGGAAACGCCCATTAAGACTGGTTTACATTCAGAGTTAACATTATTTATGCATACAAATTGTGATCTATTAGTCAAGTAAGAGGATATAAGTTCCAGTGCTATACCTCTAATGCCGTAGTGATCCAATTTTAGAAGGAGTCTTTTATGGCACACGGTGTCAAATGCTTTCGTCAAATCAAGGGTAACTAAGCCCGAACATAACTTGCTGTTTATGTTGTCATACATTTCTGTAATTATATCTAAGATGGCGCGAGTAGTTGATCTATTTGCTCGGAATCCATACTGGTTAGAAACAAGAACTGACTGCTTATTAAAAAAATCTGTAAATCGATGAAAAATAACTTCTTCAAAAAATTTTAGACAAACACGTTAACAATGAAATTGGACGATAGTTATTCATATTCAGTTTATCCCCTTTTTTGAAGATTGGGACCATTTTAGCTAATTTTCGATCGCCAGGAAAGATATTCAGACTTAGAGCCGAATTAACTAGAGTAACAAGAACTGGAGTTAAGGTAGAGGACGATAATTTAACAAAACCAGATGATATCTCATCGCAGCCGCCAGCTTTATTGGTTTTTAGTTCACTGATGTAGTTCATTATTTCAGTTTCAGTAACTTTTTCCAAAAAAATTGAACGCATGACTCGGTTCTGAAGACAATCTTTTACTGAGTTTACATCATTTAAAGGCAATTTAGACGCAATGTTGGAGCCAATGCTACAAAAATGATCATTAAAAGAAGTTGCAATTACGGAAGAATTGCTTGCAATTTTGTCATTAAAACGAATTTTGGATGGGGTAAAATGGGAGTCACTTTTAGCGTGTAGTAACGAATTAATAATTGACCATGTTTTGCAAGGGTTCTGAGAATTTTCTCGAAATTCATTAAAGAAGAAGTTTCGTTTAGCATTACTTTTAAGTGTTTGAAGTTTCTTTGAATACGTTTTGTTAAATTGCCTTTTAGTTAAGTCAACAGACAAAAAATGAAAGCGGTATAATTGTTGCTTACGTTTGATTGAAACCAGAAGACCTCTGGTAAGCCAGGGTTTTGATTGTAGACGCCTCTGTTTGCGAGAAGCTTGCATTAAAGCGTGTTTATCGATAACAAATTTAAATGACTTTACAAATTCGGCAGACGACTTCATAATTCTCTTTACTGATAGACGGGCAATTAAGCTTAAAATCATTCATTTCTTTATCAAGATCAAGCAAATATTTTTCCACATCCAGATTCTTAATATTTCTGGAAAGAAATTTGGAATGTTTTTCCTGACCAGTTGGTTGCTTCGATGGGATAGCACAATACGTAAAAAAATGGTCACTAATATCACTTAATATAATACCAGGAAAAATGGGATTAGATTCATTTCAATACAGTGCAGAGCTACAGTGCAGACGTGCTTTTTTTTTGCGCGTTCGTTCGACTGCAAAGTGCAAACTCTGGCTTTACAATGGGCAAGAAAAATAATCAAAAATTGCCACGCAATAGATTCACTTCTAGCAGTTCAGAACAAAACGTTGGCAATTCTTATTTCAAAGAAGAAGATCGAGCCATTCTTGTTGATACTAACAGTACTGTAAAAAATTTAAAGGAAGAAATTAATGCACTTAAACTTGAACTGAATAAGACCAAAACAGAAGTTGGGAATGTCAGATCGGAAAATGCGCGGCTTAAGCAGGCTATAAATTTAAGTATTTATAGTCATGACGATCTCGATCAGTCCAATCGACGAGAAAATATTCGCATTTATGGAGCGCCAGAATCCAGTAGCAAAAAGGACGACGGAGAAGACGTACTTCACCAAATTACCAATGAACTTGCTATTGAACTAGAAGATTGGGACATACAGAGATGTCATAGGCTGGGCAAAAAGCCTAACTCATGGGCCAAACCGCGTCCGATCATAGCGCGTTTTGTGAGTTTTAAAAAACGAAATGAATTTTTATTTACGAAAGCCGAAATCAAAAACAAGGCAAATTTTCGGGATGCCTTCATCACTGAAGACTTGACCCAACTGCGTTTTAAGCTGCTGAACTACGTGAAGAACAATTGCGATAACAGATTTGTCATGTGCCATAGTCACAATGGAAAAATACGGATGAAAGAATCAGCCAGAACCGCTGACAATAATACCAACCGCAACGGTGAAGGCAAAGGTCTACGAAAAAAAGACAAAAACGAAGGTAAAGGAAACTGGATTGTTGTATCGTCACCTGACGATTTGTTTAATCTGGGTATTGATAATATTGACTTCAAGGCGCTAAATTATCAACCTTTATTTATCAATCGTAGTGACCTGATTGTCAAAACTGATTAACTAATCAACCCTGCCAAGTGATAGTCCCTAATTCTCGTTACTTTAAATAGGAATGGCTTCATTAAATAACCCCAATTCGAAATGTAGACTAAGTCCTTACTCTAATACTAGCTCAGCTGACAGTAACAATTGCGATGATTGGCAGTCTACTCACGGTGCAAATATTGATCGAAATAGTAACATTAGCAACGCGTGTTCTAAAATCACCCGATTCACCGACAGTGATTACCTTCAGCTGTTCGGAAAATGCGACTATGCTGAGTCCCACAAACATAGCTGGTTCAAAAACAAAAAGACCAATGACTTGTTTCTAATTCATTTCAATATAAGAAGCCTACAAAAGCATATAGACGAGCTGGCTACTTACTTGGCTGGTTTCAAAAACCAACCGGAAATTGGTAGCTCTTTCTGAAACTAAATTACGAGAAGGCAACATAAATCGCAACATTGATCTGGAGGGATATAGTTTTGTTCACAGTGATGGTAAAATGTGTGCCGGTGGGGTTGGAATTTATATAAAAAATACGCTAAAATACAGCGTAAATGTGCACTCTAAAATTGTATTTACAAATGCTGAACATTTGTGGATTGATATTCTAGGTGATAATGTACCCTCAATTATTGGCGTGGTATATAAACACCCTGATGATGCAACAGCAGGGATTGATAAATTTACTGATGAGCTGTTTATATCGCTAAATAACAGCAAAAACCCATTTTATTGTCTTGGTGATTTTAACGTTAATTTGATGAATATTTCCAGTAACAATGCAGTTCGAAGGTATGCCAACATGCGAATCAGCTGTAATGATCGATGCTTGATAGATGTGCCAACTCAAATTGGCCCAACTTCTAGCACGTTGATCGATCATTTATACACAAATGATGTGACTAAATCGGTGGTTTCAGCTGTTTTGACAAATTTTGACTAAAGTGACCTCTACGCCATTTTCACAATTATATCTAAAGTTATTAGTAAAAATCGACAAACTATCGATTATGAAATAAAGGATATGACCCAATTTGACCAAGTAAAATTTTTAGAGTGCTTAGATTGGAAACTCGGTCCCCTTTTTGAAGCTTCTACCACCCCAGTAAACGAACTTTTTGAAGTCTTTTTGGCTACGTTTGCTAAAACTGTTAATCAGTTTGCTCCAAAAAGGAAAGCTACTCGAAAAGAGAAAAAGCTCGGGCTCAAACCCTGGATATCACGAGGATTACTAAAATCTATCCAAATGAAAAACAAGCTATTCAGACAGCTGCAAAAAATCGTAATAATGCAGTACTTCATAATAAATACAAAAATACTTAAAATCGTGCATTAAGAATGGCAAAGCGCAGTTACTATCACCTCTTTTTAAATGAACACAAAGGGAATTATGCTAAAGTGTGGGAAATCGTTAATGAATTAACCTACAATAAAAAACGTGGCAAGGTAGAATCTACTAAATTAATTAATAAGGATGGTGTTGTCATCACTAATTCTCAGGCAATTGCAGAAGAATTTAACAAATATTTTATTAACGTGGGAAAATCAATGGCGGATTTGATAGTATCTGATAGCTCAAATAATTCTAATTCCAACAGCTACGCTTTCTCGTCTAACAGAGCGAGCAACTCTATATTTTTGTTTCTATGCAGCCCCCAAGAAGTGTTCAATACAATTAAACTTTTAAAAAACAGGAAAGCTACAAGGACTTCCGATATCAAAACTAAATTCATTAAGTACGCAAATCCTGTAATATCTAAGTATGTGAGTGATCTTTTTAATTACTGTCTAAGTGAAGGCGTGTATCCTGACTCGTTAAAAGTGGCTGAAGTTATACCGATTTTCAAAAAAGGTGATCACGACAAAACCTCTAATTACCGTCCAATATCACTTCTATCTAAAATTTTTGAAAAACTATTGTATTCTAGAATTTATTCGTATTTAGTTAGGTATAATATGTTAAGTGATTGTCAATTTGGTTTTAGGAAAGAGTGTTCTACAATCTTTGCCTTCAATAAAATATATAATGACCTTCTCAACAACATTGATCAAAATGTATACACTTGCTGTATCTTTTTAGATCTCAGCACGGCTTTTGATACGGTTAATCATTCAATTCTACTACAAAAACTTGGAAAAAATTTGGGATTTCGTGGAAGTGCATTAAATTTGATGGAAAGCTACTTGACTAACCGCTATCAATACACCAAAATCGGTGACTCAAAATCAAGACAACGACAAATTAATTGCTCAAGGGTCGTCACTACATCCACTTTTGTTTTTACTTTACGTAAATGATTTGCCGTTAGTGTCACAATTTTCGACAACCCTATTTGCGGATGATACGCTACTGGCCTTGTCTGATGCAAACTTATCTAGGCTGGAAAATAGAGTAAACACGCAGTTGCGTCACATTGATCACTGGTTAATTCACAACAAACTGTCACTAAATTATTCCAAAACAACGTACCTACTTTTTAACAAACAACCGAATGTCCTTATTAGCTCAAAATTTTCGTTATTTATAAACCGAAAAGAAATTTTCAAAAGCGATTCGGTAAAATATTTGGGTGTGTGGTTTGACGATAAATTGAATTGGTCCACTCATACCCAAAAACTTTCGCTTCAATTGGCAAGGTGTAGTAATATGTTGTATCATATACTTGACTTTGTGAATGATCAAACACTTGTTATGCTTTATTATAGTTTTGCTTATAGCCGTTCAGCTTATGGAATAACTGCTTGGGGTACAGCAGCCCAAAACCAGCTTCACGAGATTGAAGTAAAGTTGAATAATGTTGTGCGTACTTAAACCTGGAACACAAAATTCTCTCATGTTACTAAGCTGTACAAGAAATTGGACTTTCTAAAACTACATGATGTGTACAAATTAGAGCTTGCTAAATTCATGCATAAGCTTTTCAATAACAAACTACCTAATTCATGCGATTATGGTTTCTCAACAATTGAAAATATTCATAATTATGAAACCAGGAGACCAAGCAGATCTAATTATTTTTTACCTCGAGTTTCTAAATCTGCTGGGCAAAAGAAGGTTGAATTCCGGGGTGTTAAACTGTGGAACGAAATTAGCGAAAACTTAAAAAATAAACCCTTCAATTCTTTTAAAAAGCAGTTTAAGGAAAATTTGATGAGAGAGTACTGACTATATTGTTGACACTGATCAACATTGTTTCTATGTTTATCTGTGAGCAAATTATTGTGCAGTTATTAATATGTGTTAATGCTTTGTGTCTTTG
Organism: Trididemnum miniatum; assembly: GCA_964006365.1. Taxonomy (NCBI): domain Eukaryota; kingdom Metazoa; phylum Chordata; class Ascidiacea; order Aplousobranchia; family Didemnidae; genus Trididemnum; species Trididemnum miniatum. Next base: position 24,936,806 of record OZ023234.1, read on the forward strand.
GACAAGGGGCATCTCGACTAGAAAACCTTAGGGTTATTCGATGCTCCTTGTTTCTTTCTGAATGCAAGGATTTGTTTTTTTCATGCGTTACTTTGTGGAAAGAAAAAAATAATAAACTACTACTACTATTAGCTATTTCACTTGTAAAAATGTGGTCAATCAAGGTGGCTGATTCTTGATTTATTCTAGTTGGTTTCGTTATCAGTGGAAATAAGCCGTTACCGGCTAGCATCGATAAGTATTCATCAGCAATAGTTCTTCTATGGTCATTAAAAATATTCAAATTCAAATCTCCCAACAAGTACATGTCACAATTTTTAATTGATTAGATTTTTTTATCAAGGGTTTAAAAAAAAGCGAGAGGATCACTATTGGGATGGCGATATAATAATGCAATTACAATTTTGCGCTTTATCCCTGGCATACTAATTGATATCCAAAGGTCTTCACAGTCGCCTCCTACATGGGTATTCTCTACGATTAGATTAAAAGAGATGTCCTTCGAGATATAGATGCCAACCCCACCAGCACTGAATTAGCGTGGAGAAAATGATAATTTTCTGGTTCAATATTAACAAGCGGTTCTTTGTTTATTTTAGTTTCAGTAATGCAGATTAATTGAGGCAGAGCAGGTAGTAATTGAAGCATTTCGACAAGGGTATCGCAATGTTTTTGCAGGGATCTAATATTTATATGAATCATGAACAAAGCTTGAGTAACGTCTATTCTGGAATCGAAATCAGAAAATTCAGTATATACGCAAGGTTTAAGGTTGTTAGTTAACATTTGACTTGGATCAATGCTGTATGTAGGTCTGTTATCGGTATTCAAGAGCTGCACGAAGTTGCTTTCCGTACGACTTGAGGCCAAGAACCTCTTCAGGTCAATATTTGATTCAATCGTAATTTTTCTTTTCAATTTTTGTGATAAAAATTTGATTAGTATGCATTCCGCATCACTGTAGGGCAGGGGTTCTTAACCTTTTTTATCTCGTTTACCCCTTGCCAAAAGAAAAAAGTATAATTTACCCCCAGTATACCACTACTGCTTTTTCAATACTGAAACTTAAAGTTTTGTTTGGTCTTTAATTCAAAAAATTTACCCCCTCAAAAGGTAAAATTTACCCCAGGGGGTAAATTTACCCCTGGTTAAGAACCCCTGCTGTAGGGCATACAAGATGGGGTGGCTGCTTGACTTGTTTTATCAATTGCTTTAAAGTTGGCAGCCATGTAAATAATGGCACAAATAGTCACTATGGCACAAAAATGGCATAAAATTAAAAAAAACAAAACGTAAGTACAGTAAAGGCAGCAGCAGTACAAAATACATAAATATATTTGCCAAAGAAGCTTTCACACTGGTTGAAGTGTATCAACTGACTTCATCTGTAAAGGTGAAACAACCGAGCATTATTATGCGTTTTGAGGGTTAGCAGGTTACTCCACAAGAATAGAATTTATAAACAGTCTGTAGTTACTGTCCACAGCCTTCCAAGTTCCAAGTTGCTTTTTGCCTTTTCTTACTCGCTTCTATGAAGAGAGGCATCAGTTGCTTTTTTTGTTGCTGAAACTTCAAAGGTAAATGTTCGGTAACGTATACATACGGGTTCGATTCATTCTCAAGTTGCCGTTCTCTGTTGAAGTTTTTTAAATGCTTTGCGTTTTTGAAAATAACATTTTTATTATTCATAGTTAGTAACTTAACTTAACTCTATGCACAGTCCTTCTATGTTTCTGAACAGGATATTGCGGCAACCTGCGTATATCAACGTATTCTATATCCATTGGGTCCTTGATTTTTAAACCATTCTTCAAAACATCTTGGAATCTTTCAAGAGTTTTTTCTTTCTTTTCCCAAGCGCAATCACTATCCTCTTTAACCCCGTGTATCAAAATATTCAGTCTTTTATTGTAGGACTCCTGCATAACAAGTTTCTTTTCGTAGTTCTCTTTGAAATGATCAAGGGCTTCTATTTACGCTTTCAAGCTAGCATTGGTGGCAGAGTCAGCTTTTGATTCCAATATATCATCTACCAGACTACATCTGGTCTCAAAATTAGATTCAAGTGTATCCATTCGATCACTCATGCTATCAAGTTTGTCTTCAATCTTTTCTAATTTAGTTAAAATTAGATCAAATTTCTCTTCGGTATTCATCTTAGGTGCTAGCAAACACCAGCATATAGCTGTAGGCCTAACACGTACTCCAATTGTTCAATGTTGTGGTGGACAGTAACGAGTTAAGCTACAATACGAATACTGTTTCTTGTTATTGCAACGATCGAGCTACTTTTTGGGTAACAGTAAATGGTAACGTCGTTATATTTGAAAAGAAGTAACAAACTGCGTAAGAAAATCGTTTTCTTGACGATATTTCAAAGTCACCAGCTACTCGTTGCTAGGCTACTTCACAATGCACTTTATTAATTGCTCCTGTGCAGCGGTTCCCGCTACTATTCGTAATAACTTAACACCAAAGGAGCAAGTTGCCCCCCAAATAACTTTTGGCCATTTTTCCAAATCGCACAAATCCATTGAGTTTTTATTTAAGGTTGTACCCCTACCGCCTTCCGTTTAAAACATTTTGTTAACGTTCAAATTTTTTTGCCAAAGTGTTAATCATTTCCTGGCCAATCGCAGCTTGTTTGGTCAATATTGCCGATATATGGGCGATGAAGCAGCGTGAACTCGCCTCGCTTACAATGGCGAAGATTTCAAAAACTATACAAAGCGTGTCTGACCTATTCGTATTTTGTTCACCAAACCTTAAATTGAGGATATGCTTTATTCATCTGTATTATTTTAACGCTAATAGGTGCTCTTTTCTACTAGAAGTATTTCAACTCTTTCAACAACTTTTTCTTATTCTATTTTCAGTTTTTTATAATAATAACGCATTTTTATGCAGTTGTTTCGTAAAAATAGTTGCTACTCTGATTTAAATCACGTGTCAAAATTTTGTCGGCTCTTGTACTTTTGATCGTTCATACTTCGTTACTTTTGCGAAGCGGTAAATATCATGATCCTCCTGTTTTGTCAGCCTTGCTATGCACAGTCAATCCAGGCTAGACTCATTCTAGACTTGAAAGACTCTTTTTTGCATTGTTCATCCTAAACATCTCGACTTCTTATTTTTTCTAGGTTGTTGCCTATTTTTAGCAGGCGACTGCACAAACAACTCTACCCAATGAAAAAGCCTATAACTTTTAAGCCACAACCAACGTACAGGTAGCCTAACTAGCCCACATCACTACAAGTCCTTATGGCAACTCACATCTTTGTCGCTGCCGACGCGTTTCGACCTTATAATAATCTTATCAGTGCAGCATAGCAACCTCCCACCTTCTCCCACCCCAAAAAAATGTAGCCTTCAAAACAACTACAACCCCTTACTCTAAGCCTCGACTCATTCTTCTTAAAGTAAAACGTTTAAAATGAGAATTTTAAGGAAATACAGGCATGGATTATGATGTCACAGATTCCCTCCAAATAATCGAAAAGACTAGAAATTATCGGTTGTCAAGTCATAGACCGTAAGCTGTAACTTCTAATATGGCTTCAAATTGAATTCGTTTTTGAATTCGTTTCGGGTTGCAAATTAGTTTTTACAAATTTTGTAATTTGTAAATATCTGACTGAACTAACTTTCAGTTAAAAGTTCTCCACTCAAATTCCTGCAGTATTTTTTGCAAATACAACTTGAAACTGATCGCGGATGAATATCTGCGCAACTATTTCGTAATATCTCAGATTAAAATGTTAAAAGAAAAAAAACATCACACCTGTGTCATATTTTTAGATCTCAAAAAAGCTTTTGACACTGTTGACCACAAATTACTTCTTAAGTTACAGAAAAGTGGAATTAGAGGAAATGCTTTAAGCCTATTTCAAGACTATTTGAGCAATAGACAGCAATATGTAACACTTAATGATGTGACATCGAGCACAAAAACTATTAAATGTGGTGTACCACAAGGGGTTCTATTTTGGGACCAACTTTATTTACTATATATATTAATGATATTGTTCATGCATCACATTTTACAACAAGACTATTCGCAGATGACACAGCATTAATTTTAAGTGATACAAATTTAGCAACCTTGGAAATCAAAGTTAAATCTGAAATGCAAAAAATAGTGCACTGACAAAAAATAGTACACTCTAGTTTAAAGCCACAGAAAATTTGTTTGAAGGGAGATCATCTCTTTAAAAAAAAACTTAGAAAAGGGAGCTCTAGTTTAGAATCCACCCGGTAATTTAAGAAAAAACTGCTTGAAAATAAAGTGTTGGGGGGGAGGGGACATGTCCAGATTTGACAGCTAATGCAGTCAAATCTCGTTACTATACCACCTCGTTACTATGTCACTCTTGATAGCATATTGATCATCCCCAACAAAATTCAATACAAATTGAATAGGAAATAAATTTACTATGCCACCCCTTACACTCGCTGCTATGCCACGTGAGATTTAAGTGGGCTTCATACCGAAGCCGTTACCGTCAACGTCGGCGTTTCATAGCCGTCTACGTTTCCGTGCGTTTAACGTCAAACGTAATACGCTTACGTGAGCGTTCACACCAATTTCAAACGTTGCGCAGGCTGACTTGCTTATAGTGGTGGTAGTAGTAGGACCGGTAGTAGTTTATTTTATTTAACGACCAGAAAAACACCAAACAAAAACAAGAACAATGGCAGAAAAACAGGTTACGTTGAAACGTGCAGGAATTAAAAAAATAAACACAACTAAAAAAACAATAGGCCTACGCCACGTAATCAGTAATGACCAAAAAAAAAAATAATAATTTAACGTTTAAATAAGGTACCAGTAGTGGTTAAAAAAATAATAATAATCTACTTTCATCAGTAAATTCTTTGAATTGTTCTAGTGACCTAGTCAGCTTAGTACACAGCAAAACTGATACAGATTAAAGAAATGTTTGACACAACGTAAAATTGTTGGAAATGGAAGTTAGTTGAAAAACCAAGAAATTTTAAATGCTCATCGATTGGGAGATGTCTGGAGAAACTAAAATCGGCAACAACAAAAACTAACAGCAGATATCTGTATTTGCCCTTTAATGCAATTAAATGTGGGTACTGTACTTAGTATAATTACGGTATGCACTTCTATTACATATCCAATAAATTCATAAATGGTAGGCCCAGAGCCCCAGACATGCACGATTCAGAAATTACTATAATGGTAAGCCAAATTTTTATTTGAACTAGCTTGTATGTGCAGGGCACAGCAAACGAATTGGCCCAATTTCCTAATCACTACAGTCAGGTAAAAGTATCCTACTGTATCAGTACAGAGTTTATAGGTATATTACACATAAAGTTTTTTTTTTTTGCTCACAAACTTACCTCTTTCTTTTAATTCATTGCGAATAACAATTCAAGCTTGGTCTTTACTGTTTCTACTCTTGAAATCTTTTAGTTTTATGATACATTATACAAGCAGGGATGTTGCTTAACTTGCTCAAATAAAATCTCATTAAATGCCATGCTTATTGCCTGATCTGTTAATCACAAATACAGTACGTAAAATTGTGCAGTGTAGGACGCACACACCAGCACATAAACAGTGAAGAAACATCATGGTACCAGTAGATCACATTGTGAACCGTGTTCCCTGTAAAGTGCAAAAATGAGAAATTTGAGCAGGTTTTGGGAAAATATCATAAAGATAGAAAAACAAAATAAATATTGGGCAAATCATATTGAATGTAGGCTACCTGAAAACTTCTGTCAGCAAACAATTGCATATTCAGTTTTTTTTATAAACCAGTTTCAAAGCAAAATTTTGGGCAAAAGTTGTGAAATAGGCTAGTAAAAACGTTTGGGCAAATTACCGGTACTGGTATTGTAAACATTTTGTTTGGGCTAGACTAGAGAACACTGCCACTGGGTACAATAGATAAAAGAATAAGCCTACGAAAATTATAGGGTCAAAGTTAGGGTTAGTTTTATCTTTATGGTTTAGGTTAGGGCCTAGCCTACCGGTACCCCCAAGGCTTACTACACATCGCGTGGGAAATTTTTCACTTTCATGAAAAATATTGCGGGGGGGAATGTTGCCAGATTATTGGGGGGATACATCCCCTCTTGGATTTGCACTCATGTCTGGATCGCCTTCGTGGATTTCAGTTTATTTGTAAACCTTTCTGATAGTTATAGCTTTGGTAGAGATCTTTTATATCCGTATGGTAGCAACAGCTAATCGCACAACATTTAACATTATTTACTTACGTCATTTACAGAATGGCATACAGAAAACAAAATAAGCTGAACGTTTTCAAAAAAATCGACAGTCCTTCATCCGAGCATGATCAGAAATGAGAAGTCAACGCAGAGTAGACCGAAGTGAGCGAAAAGCAAAACAGCAAGGGTTGTTATGACATATTCTAACGCTTCACAAAAAACTTTGATCGGAATCGTCCCGGTTTGTAATTGCAAAAATATGGTAATTGGTAAACCTAGCCAAAACTATAAACAAAATTTGCCTGAAAACGTTCAAAACACACTTAATGTCTAATGCAATAGCGCAAGTGTATGGTTTGTGATGAATATTTTCGTAGCTTTCTGTAACAACATCACTTGAAGGAAATGTGGTTGTATGTTTTTCACGAAAACCACTTTGTCTCTAATATAAAATTTTGTTTTTGTTTAAAAAACTAATTAATCTTGATTTTATCAATTTTTCGATGATTTTTGAAAAAGGTAAAAGTATTGAAATCGGTCTATAATTTTAACGGATTGATTTGAACCTGAATTATATAAGGGAATGACTTTTGGAGGTAATGACTACTGCATCTTTTGTTTTACCTTATCTTGTTCACACTGCGACAAAATAAATTCGTTGTTGTTTTGCTATTTTGAGTAGCCTACATCTGGAAAAATGCCGTTAAAAAACATAAAATTAACAAGGTAGGCCTATACTAAATAACATGATATAACATCAGCAGCAATGATTAAGAATTTTGTTGGTATTTGTTTATCGCTGGTGGCTTTATTAACTTTTAATTTCTTTATTTCAGCAGCCAATTCACTAGGAGTTGGTGGTGATAATGAAGACGCGACCCTATTCTTGAAGTAGAAGGAATGAGAGAGAATGGATTCAATATTCTCGGAAATCTTGTGGCCTACATTAGCGAAAAAATTGTTTAAAGTTTCAGCTATTTTTACTTTGTCAGAAGTAAGCATATTATTGAATTTTAATGTACATGGTGTCATGTCACGTTTTTTTGTTGGGTAATAGTTTACATAAAACATCCCAAGAATTTTTAGAGTTGTTTGCCACAGATTTTAACTGATGTTAATAATAACAAGAATACCGGTGTGTTCAAGAATATTTTATGTTCAAAAATGCGTAGTTATACCTCGTGCATTAGTTAAAAAAGCCTACTGGTAGTAAGCAATCTTGTTTTCCATGATAAAAATTATTCTGAAAAAATCCCGGTCACTTGAGTAGGCATGCAATTGATGTCTTTCAAGACTGGTCTGCTGTGTGTCCTGTTACTAAAAACGTACACTCGACAAAAAGCGAGCGGATCGTTATTTAATGGCTAAAGAACAAACGTTGTTTTGAATTGAGATATACTTGGTCAATATATTATTTAATCTTGTGCTGTAAGCCTGGGTAAGTTTTTGCCTCATCAGCTTTTAGTTAATAGTTACGCTGTCGAGGTGAAGGTCTTAGCGCTACGCTTGGACATTTAGTGTTGAAAACCAGCTGTGGTTTTACGACATATGGTAGGCTATCGTAGCACGTAACTGAAAATGGTTAAGTAGTCTAGTACGTAGTAGAACCAGATCGTTGCTGACCACCTCTGAATACCGGCAGCTTAATGATGAACTGAAACTAAACGCCAAACTGGTAGGCCTACTATCTATGTGGTGGTTAGCAGTACGGTAGTACATTGGATTACCACTAGTTCAGGGCTTGATGCTGCTCTAGATTTTCAATTCTCCTTGTAAATTGATCTAACAAGCAGTTTTTCTTAGGAAGGAAAGATACGGTAGCGCCAAAATACTTCCAGTAAGCGCACGTGTTGACAACGTACATTCAGCAGTCATTATCAGCACTGTATGTCAGTACAACCCTGGTATGTTCGAGAAAAATCTATCTAATTCGTATTAGTCATCATCATCATCCAACTTTAATTCGGGTGTTTCCTCGTAATCGAGGGTGGCCGAATGCACCTCATTCCCTTAGCGATAGCTCTCATTCCCTCTCTCCATCTTGTCCGATTTGCAGCCTCCTTTACAATTCTTAAATTTTTTTCAACTTGTACAGGGTTTGGTGGCCGAGTGGTAAGAGCGTTCGCCTTTGAAGCTGTAGACTCGGGTTTGATTCAGAGTCGGGTCAAACCAATGACTTCAAAATTGGTATTCGCAGCTTCCCTGCTTGAAGTTCAGCATTAAAATAGCAGTGCGGAGAACGAGCCGGAGAGTTTACGTGTTGTGCCGTTAGGAAAGGCACTTAACGGGATTCTACCATCTTGGTGAGGTAAACACTTAAACAGGTGGCCGGCAACTCCTAAACAAGCTCGTTTTTAGAGATGTACCTAGTCGAGTCCGAGTACTCGGCCGAGCAATAAGGCATTACTCGGACTCGGCTGAGTTAACTATTAATTGATACTCGGCCGAGTATTAATTGATACTGGCCGAGTATTAAACCATTATCATTTTGACCTTTTTTTTACTTTGTATCCGAATTTGAGTCGAAATTAGGACTTCTACGGACGTGATGACCCCTTTTTTTGCTCTTCACCTAATTTTGAGTTCATATTTTGATGTCGTAGATACTTGGACTCGGATTAGGCCGAGTAATTTTTTTTTTTTATTTAGTAGCATATTTATCCTCCTATCACCAGAAAGCGATCAATGCGCTATACGAGCTCGCTTAGGAGTTGCCAGCCATCTGTCTACCACACCAAGATGGGGAAGTCCCGCTAAGTGCCTTTCCCAACGGCACAACAAGTAAACTTGCCGGCTTGTTCTCCACACTGTCCCTTTAATGCTGAGCGTCAAGCAGGGAAGCTGTGAATACCAATGTTAAAGTGATTGGTTTACCCGACTCGGAATCAAACCCGAGTCTACAGCTCAAGAGACAGACGCTCCATACCACTCGGCCATCTGAGCTGTCTTGAATACTCGTTACTCGGCGAGCCCGAGTAATTTTCCTTGAGGCACATTCCTACTCGTTATAGCGCTTTGATCGCTTTTTCGTGGTAGGAGGATAAATAATAAATATGCTACTAATAATAGGCCTAGCCTGCTGTTAGCGATTCCCGATAGCCGACGTGCCTACGTTTACTGATAACGGGTTCTCCTTCGATTGTGTGTGTGTGCGGCGGCATTATCACACGCACTGTGACGACGTCTTGCGAATGTTATTATTCTGCTTGTGACTTTAATGAGTAGAGTGAGCGGCGTCGTATGGTAGGAGAGACAAACTTTGATGTGGATATATGTGATTTTGCGAGGCTTTAGGTTAGGTAGTTGACTTTTGCCTGTTTGATAAGATGACTGCCTAGATATCTACACTGGTAGGACTACTTCAGGTCAACTATAATCCTAGAAATAATATTGTTTGATGATGTCAGTTGGAAATATGAAAGCAATAAACGATACGGATTTATTACAATTGGTTAAAAACGTCATTAAAAACACTACCGTCATAGAAGATGCCTTGTCCGAAAAGCATCAAGATAATAAGCCCAATACCAAACATGATCCACATGAAGCTGGATGTGCGCCCACTCTTACTGAATCACAAGAAAAGACGATTGCAGAAAGCATTACTGCAACTATTTTAACTGAACCCTCATTTCAAGAATTGGAAAAAATAGTGATACAAACAACTAAAAAATTTGTTGATGAATCAACGGAAAAAATCTATAACCAGTTAGATGATTTGGAACAATATTCGAGACGAAATTGCATTCTTTTGCACGGAATTCCAAAACAGGATGATGAAAACACGGATGACTTGGTTTTGAGATTTATCTCGGATCAATTACATGTGGATTTAGATGATTTTGAAATAGATAGAACCCATCGACTAAAACCTTTTATGGAATCAAAGCACCCAAGTCCAATCATTATTAAATTTGTACGACACAACGTTAAACAATATGTTTACTATCAAAAAAGAAGATTGAAGAACTCCGGTTATCTAATAACTGAATCACTAACATCAAGAAGATATGAGATCATCAAGAAACTCAAAGATTTACTGAAAATGAAAAAAATAAGTGCCTTTTGGACCAATGATGGTAAAATTTTTTACATGAAAAGTCAAGTGAGTCATAAAGTTGAAGCAAATTCTGTAACACAACTGAATGAACTTTTTAACTAGTAAATGTAAGCCTGACAGTGGTAACCTGCTAGTGTTGATTTATGGGCATTAGCTCTTGAATTGTAAGCTAATCTGCATCTTTTTTTGTTATCCTGACTTTGCTGTAGCCTGCTTTACCTGTGTATATATCTATTTTTTATTTCCCCTTTTTCTTTAGCCTGTGCCGTACACCATCCATTTGAAATGCCTGCCAAATACCCTTGTGTATTATGTCATAAACCTTGTATGATTAACCAAAGATCAATTTGCTGTGACTTGTGTCAGAACTGGGTTCATCAAAAATGCACACGTTTAAGTCTAACTAACTTCATATATTTGGATAAATCAGACTCTCCATACTTTTGTGTCAATTGCCATAATGATATATTTCCATTTCAAAGCTTATCCAATGAAGATTTTAATGATCTCTTCACTTATTATAGAAAAAATTCTTGTCATCCCTGCAAAAGCTGCCTGAATACTTCAGTGACTCCCAAAACAGCTATGTAACTACCCAAAAATTTCATGACAAATACTGCAATAATAATGACTTTTTTATGTTACATGTAAATATTCGAAGTCTAAATAAGAACTTTGAGAAGCTAGAGGATCTGTTAACTCAAATTTCTAAGCTACCAGATATAATTGCCATATCAGAAACGAAATTAAATAACAAATTAAAATTTAATCTTCATGGATACAACTTTATCCAAAACAACTCAAAAACGAAAGCTGGTGGGGTAGGAATGTTTATTAAAGAAAACATAAACTATAATTTATGTAAATTTCCTCAACTGAATGTGCTGGATTGCGAAGATCTATGGGTAACAGTCAAAATCAATAACACTGAAAAAGTCTTTGGAGTGGTATATCGACATCCATCAAACAATTTTGCGCAGTTTCACACTGCGCTAGAACATATCCTTATAACTCTAAATGAAAAAAAATTAAAATACTACATTTGTGGAGATGTCAATATTAACTTACTCGATTATGATATTAAAAGCAATATAAAAGAATATTCTGACATGCTCTTCAGTCTTGGGTGTATTCCTCTTATTAAATACCCAACTAGAATTACCCAAACCAGCTCAACACTTATTGATCATATAACAAATGAAATATGTCAAAAAAATACTACTCATATCATACAGGATGATATTTCAGATCACATGCCTGTATCAATTTTATTGCATAACATCAAGCACCAAAAAACAATATCAACAGACTTTATTAAAGATATGAAAGCTTTTGATCCAGATGAATTCATAATTGAAATCTCCACAAAACTAAATGAATTTGTTGTCAGTGATGACGATCAGCCTCATCGTGACTTTGAAAGATTCTTGCAAATCTTTAGCGACACCATGGATAAGCATGCCCCTCTAAGGAAAAGATCTAGAAAAGAAAGGAAATTACTGAATAAACCATGGATCACAAAAGGCATTTTAGTTTCTAGCAAAACAAAAAATAAATTACATTTAGCAAGCTTAAAAGGAAGCTCCGAAAGTTTAAGTCTTTATAAAAGGTATCGAAATATTCTAGTTCATACAAAAGAACAGGCTAAAGAAAATTATTATTCTCACTTAATTGATGACAGCAAACAAAATGTCAAACTTCTCTGGAAAACAATCAACAGCATTTTAAGTAATAAAAAGTCAACAAATAATCAAATATCAGAAATGGTTAATGATAGTGGAGTAAAAATTACAGACCACGTCAAAATAAGTAATATATTTAATGAGTATTTCGCAGAAATTGGACAAAAAATGGCAGCAAAAATTGCTAGACCACTCTCTTCATATAATCTCCCAGTTAACCCATTAAGATGTAGCCAGAGCAAATCTTTTTTCTTCAAACCAATAACTGCAACTGATGTTCTAACTCATATAAATAACATAAACCCTGTGAAAAGTGCTGGTCCTGAAGGAATTCCCCTAAAATTCATCGAACTAACCAACGTCATCATAACTCCTGTGTTAGTAGAAATTTTTAATAAATGCATTGTTAATGGAGTTTATCCAAATTCTCTTAAAATTGGTCAAATTATTCCCATACACAAGAGTGGTCCTAAAAATCTATGCAACAACTACAGACCTATTTCCTTACTTAATCCATTTTTTAAAATCTTTGAAAAATGTATTTACGATCAACTGTATTGTTACCTACAAGAATTTAAATTACTCTCCCCAAATCAATTTGGCTTCACAAAGGGACGTTCCACTGCTCATGCAGTTCGCCAATTATGTGATGAGTTTGTTGATAATCTAGACAATGGAAATATAACTTATGCAGTTTTTTAGACCTCAGTAAGGCGTTTGATACTGTGAATCACCAAATTTTAATTAAAAAACTGGAACATTATGGTATTCGTGGATTGCCACTACAGCTTCTCATTATCTACCTCACTGATAGATACCAATATACAATAGTAAATAATGTTAAATCTAATTTAAAGCAAGTAAAATGTGATGTACCCCAAGGCTCCACATTAAGCCCATTATTATTTTTGATTTATGTAAATGATCTGCCATACCTTTCTAAATCAAATCAAAATCAAATCTTCATTATACTCGCCGTATTACGCCGAAGCGTGTAACGAGTGGCGGGGCCCATCTCCGCGGCTTAGCGCCTGGGCTACACAGCTCCGAAGAAGCGTCGCAACGGTGGCGAGTCGTTGGCGGCACTGTGCCGATTTGACCGGCCCGGGAATCGAACCCCAGACCTGCCGCACCGATAGCGTGCGCTTTGCAACTGAGCTAACGGCAACTGAGCTAACCTTTCTAAATTTAACACCAAATTATTTGCAGATGATACAGTTTTAACATTATCAAACTCTTGCATAAAAACGCTTCAACAGAAAGTCAATCAGGAGCTAGAGCAGTGGTTCTTAAACTGGGTTCGACCGAACCCCAGGGGTTCGGTGAGGCTGTAGCAGGGGTTCGGCTAAAATCAGAATAAGTTTTTGCTAAAAGGCATACAGTTGTAGTAAATGACTATCTCTGCGTGGAATGATGCATCCCCCCACCATACTCTTTCAACGTTGTTTTTGATGAATACAATTTTTCCATAATTTCAAACCTATTTGATAACAATCATCTTTACGCCTTAAGCACGCATATATCGATAATGTGCGAACAAAATGTACCATATTTGGTGAAGGACTTAGAGTTAGAGGCAAAAAAATTAAACAAAATTTGCCATAAAAACTGTTCAAAAAGCTCTAAAATGGCCATTACAGTGTCTAAATTTTTGAAAACTTTCCGGGGAAGCATACCCCCGGACCCCCCTAGAGCCATATTTTTGTTCCTCAATTTGCTTCAAATTAACTTTCCGGAAAAAAATACGCTTAAAAAATGTAAAAATTTTATGCCACCCTCCACCGCCTTAAGAATATTCTGAATACGCCCCTGACGTGAAACATTTTCAAAGAGCTTATGCTTTTTTCCGGTTTAGACGTCTAACGTCTTTGCACTCATTTAACATTCAACCTAATTCAAAACTGCATCCCCCTCTAAAATTTTCTGGATCCGCTTCTGGTTATACTTAAGGGTTCGATGTATGCTTGCATGACACCTGTTGGGTTCGATACTTCCGACAAGTTTGAGAACCACTGAGCTAGAGGAAATCAACAATTGGATGAAAATAAACAAATTATCTTTAAATTTCATCAAGACAAAATACATGCTAATTAAGGGAAGTCGCAAATCACATACTTCAAATGAATGTAATATTCATATAGGGAAGCATAAACTTGAACAAGTAAGTGAAATCAAATACCTTGGAATAATGTTTGATAATAAACTTACATGGAAGCCACATATTAAACAGTTATGCACAAAACTTTCCAGGGGATCATGGGCTATTTTAAAGCTAAGAAATTATGTTTACCTCTCAGCATTAAAAGCAGTTTATTACTCTTTTGTATATTCACATTTACAATATTGTATATCCACCTGGGGACTAGCCTCCAAGACTGTCCTTGATCCTCTCGAAAAACTGCACAAACGTATTATTAGATACTTATCTAAAAGCCCATATCTCGCTCATACCAACCCACTATTTTTCAAACTGAACTTGCTAAAAATTAACGATATATGTTTCTTAGAAATAGCTAAATACATGTTCCATCAAAAAAACAAACCAGACTCATTTCATAATCTTCATCTAACAACCCTCTTACATAATCACAACACCAGACTATCATCAAAACACAACTATTTCATTCCAAGAAAGAGAACAGAAAATGAAAAAAAGTCATTATCTTTTGTTGGTTGTAAAATATGGGAGAAAGTACCTGAGGAATTAAAGCAATGCTCTTTCTACCAATTTAAAAAAAGGTTGAAACTTTATCTGCTCAGTAAGTATGCATAGATTCTATTCATATCATTCATGATGGTCACGGTTCTGGTACGGTACAGTTCACAGCAAAATTAACCTAATTCGTATAACCAACTTACACACCTATAAATGAAATTTAAAACTCCGAACATTGTACATAAGTTTGTTTGCTTGATTTTTTTTTTTGTTATAATTTGTGTTTTTCTATTTCCTGAAGATTACTTTTTAGCTGTATACGTTGCAACAAAATGAAACCGTAATTTACTTTTCAACGTACCATTGTTAATTCTTTCCTTATATGTAGGCAGATAGGTGGTGGCTGACGGAGAAGACCGTATGGTCATATTCGTCATCTCCTTGTGCTTCATTTTATATGCGTGTCAGTGTGTGCATATACATTTGCTGAAACTATTGCACAAAATAAAACCATGATTGATTGATTGATTGTTTCACTTGTACAGTGCTAACCTAATTGCTTTCGTAACGCCAGTAAGACATGTGTTAGGTTTATAGTTATTACAGCACTCTAGTAAGTCTAGACGAGGCTGCGTAATATCGTCAATTGACCGTGTATGCGGGCTAATTTCAAAGTTATGACTTGGGTGAAGTTCAAATAGAATCGAGAAATTTTCAGCTGCGACTGGTTGCTGCCTACTTTCGTACAATACAAAAGCAGTAACACAGTTAATTGAGTCAACGCATCTAGACTAATTTTCTACAGTATGTCACGACCTGCAAGTGCTTCAGTGGAAGGTCGGCTATCTCTACCAGCAAAATCAGCAGACATCGTGAATGAGCGTACGGACCGAGCCTGCGCCCAACGTGCTGTTAAAAGGGATAGGGAAGTCAGATGCAATACGAGGAGTGACAATCACTTATCGGATGAACGAATCAGCAACGATTACCCTGGTATGGCAACTAAAAACACTGAAAGTTTGGAGTTGGATAGAGGGGAGACGTGGGACCAATCAGCGGTGGTCTTGGATAAAGGGGAGGCCTGTGCAACAATTATAGGGGGGGCCTTCTAGAATCCAAATTCCAAGACGCTGTAGTGTGTACCAAAGCGCGTTATAATAGGCATTTCATAGGAAGTTACTTGAGAAGCACCAATCAAGCAAGTTCATTTAATGCTTGTAGGCTAATGTAGAAACTCATTTACTTCCAGTAATTGGTAGGCTATAACAAGGCTATAATTCATTTAAAATCTCCCAGAACTTTTGAAAAATTAGAGACATGGAATGATTTACTTATTCTACTGCATATGTACGATATTGGTAGCTTGAGTAAACCACGAACTAGTCGGCTATATTACAATAAATCAGTTTTGATATACTCGCATTGATTAATAATAAACAAAATATACTTTGCAATAAATTTACCTGTGATCAAACACTTTGCTGATGCAGACCTGCAAGGATAAGCAACTGAGTGCGCGAAGTTCTGGCAAAAAAGTTCCAGTTTTCTTTACTAAAATATGCTATCTACGGAACTACTATGATGGTCCTGGAACTGGACTGTAAGATCACTTCACCTGTTTCATTCTTCTTTCCACTTCCCTCTAATAACTGCTTTTCTTATTATACAGTAAGAGTTGTTATTATTCTAATTTAAAAATGTCTTTTCTTCAATTTTTATAAACAAAAGGCAATGTATCAATATTCAAACAACTCTTCAATTCAAGGTTACTAGGTACTGTAGTTTGTGCGATATTGCACCTCTTTCAATTAACTTTTCATCATCTTTATGCACAACATAAAACAATTTTGTTCTCATATTTTGGACTATTCGCACCAAGTGAAAAATTAAAAAAGTGAACTCCCTAAAACCGAATACATACACTTCAAAAGTATAATGAGTTACTGCTTACATAATTCGCAAAATAATGCTTAGTTCTGGTGAAGTCGTAAAGAGCCAGCTCTGATAGTTTCTTCCATGATTTTCTTTTCTGAGCTTCTGAATACATCAGAATCAGTGGTTTTGAATTAATGAAACTAAAATTTAATCACCACAACTTTAGTTTCCAAGTAACATCTATATACATTTGAAACAAGAAATCTGCCAACACAACAATTGTGTTTTTTATCGCCATTACCGGTACTCTATTGGCTATTTTTGTATTTTTTGTATCTGTGTTATTCTTAAGTGAAACGACCATGCAGTCCAACATTATTTTTAAATTCAAGTTGTCTGATTTTCTGCATGCCTCTCAACATACATCGATTTTTTGTCGTTTCGGCCTTTTTCTTGACCAGCTTGTTAATATCTGTGCTGTAAACTTTTGTTCTCGTGGTCTTGAAATAAAATAAACCATACCATATCATAATCAAAATGCAACATTAAAACAATCTGTTGTTTCGACAAACTGCAACTTTCAATCAAAACAGTTACACTAACTACTGTAATTATTGTACACTGATGTGGCTTTCACTGTGCTAATTTCTTTTCAGTAATTTCAACTATTTTATGTAAGTTTGATACACATGTAGTGCAATGTGTAGCAACCACAATAAACTTCAAAGTCTCGCGAGAATCTTTGAAAAAGTTTTAACATCTATCATAAGGTATAATCTTCATACTGATTATTTCAGACAATCTTAATAAGAAAAAAACTTCATAATAATCTCAAACTGCACAACATTATTAGGGCCCAACAACCAAGGAAAGCTGAACAACCAATATGACTAGATATAAACAACATAGCCTACGTGATTTAAACTATGCGACAATATGCAGCATAGAGGAACTTTAGTTACAAACAGCAAAGGTTTCAAAAGTCCAGTTACGTAGGGAAAGAACCAACATTAACCATGCTCTATAAAATGTCATGTTACCCTGATCGAGCATCAAAGCTACTATCTCTAAATCCAGTGTGTATTTGTGTAATGCAATATGGTAAAACCTTTGGTTGTAAATCACCTAAAAGTCTACCTGAATAACTGCACTGTAAACCAGTAAGATAAGCTCTGTTAACTTTCAGGAAGTCTACATTACACTGACTAATCATCATTGCTGAAGTTTCTGCCATTGCACAGTGGGGTGTAACTCAGTCTACAACCACAATATACAGAAATTGAGATATTTCACTTTGAGGTGGTTCAGCGTGGATTAAAGATCAAAAAAAAAAAAAGAAATGGTTCCGACAAATCGTTAGCTGTGTTTTAATGCAAAGAGTTTTATCAAAATGATAATGAAAATTCTTTTTAGGGGAGCTTAAATTTGGGATAACTAAAATCAATTTTAATGGTTTGGTTCAAGTAAGCATAAAGAAGAGTGTTTTTTTGGAGTTTCAGCATTGATTCTTTTTGAGGGGGGCCTTGTTTTCAAAGGGGATTCTTTTTGAGGGGGGCCTTATTTTTAGAGGTGGCAAGGGGTAGTTCCTATTTGGGAGAACCGAAACTAATTCTAGTGATGTATAATGGTTCAAGTTTACAAAAAAAGTGTTTTTTTTATATGGGGCTAAATCTAAAAATAATTAAAAATAATAATAATTGAACAAAAATAATTAAAATAAAAAATAATTTAAATTAATAAAACGATTAAATAATGAGTTATTAAAAAACAAAAACAATAATTAAAATTGAATAAAAATAAATAAGTTATAATTTAAATAAATAAAAAAAAATTAATATATAAATAATAAAAAAAAACTAAAACTAACTTTATTGATATGGTTCAAGTTTATATAAATTTTATTTTTTCACATTTAACACAATGATTCTTTTTGAGAGGGCCTTCTCTTTTAGGGGGGGCCTGTGCGACCGCACGGCTTGCACATTCCTAAGACCACCACTGGGACCAATGAGCCGTTTTTCACTTTCTAACTCCTGAATTAGTGGGTGTTAGCACACAGAATTTTATATTTGAGTAGACCAGCAGGTGATGCAATCCCAAGCTGAAGTTGGGCAAGAGCAAACATGCTATAGCTGAATTATTAAAAGTTTAATTTTTCCAGAAATGGCTTATTGGTCCCCTTAGTTTGTGGGACCAATGAGACACGGTGTGGGACCAATAAACCACAAGAAGAAAGCTGCACAAGCAGTTAGATCTACGATGAAATAAAGTTTTATCACAGTAATAAAACTAAGAAGTAAAACTAGTGCGTTAATAATTGCAATCATTTATGAATGAAATTGTAACTACGCGTTCTTGCGCTTATCTAGCAGTGCATAGTCAATGAAAAGTTCTGCACTATCAGTGCTATTACCTTTTTCTTTGAGTTTACGCTATGTCCTTGCCTTTTATGTAGCTGCAACCTTTTTGTAGTCAAAATTATAGCACAATAAATAGATTAAAGAAACAGATTTATTAACAAAACTACCGGTAACCATGCAAAAATCACACAAAAAACTATCAGTCACACTTGACAATTCGATGCCATAACGCAGAACAAGCCAATTTAATATCAAATTATAGCACATCATTAACTCTTAGTAGCAGCAGCTGAAGATGGCGGTGAAAGAATTTGAACTATATGTCACTTTTCTTCACAGTAGCCAGATGATCAACGTCAGGGTAGATAAAACCATGGTTAATCTGCTTAGACCGTTTTAAGATTTCAATTTCATAATCATTTTCGTCATCAGGACCGTTAAGTAGTAGTCCAACAAAATGTTTGAAGCTCCCAACTACAGAAAACATTTAAACAATGACATAGAGGCCTGCCCTAACTGTGTCCGCAACTGGTGCATACCAACTGCCACTGGCTCATTGGTCCCTCTTTGCACTGGCTCAAAGGTCCCACAACTGTGTAGGGGCAACATTTTACTAACTAGCCGCTACCTGATAGGCAGTGATGGAGTCGAGTACTCAACTTCCCAGTACGAGTACCACAAAAAACTTCGAGTACGAGTGCAAGTACTGATATTGAAAAATATATTCGCGTACGAGTACCGTAAAAAAGTTCGAGTACGAGTACTTTTACAAATTTAGCAAAAGAACAATTTTTAAGTTGCAACAGCTGAAAGTTTGTCGCAAAAACAAACGAATACGTTTTTTCAGTGTTTGGGATGTTGAGAAGGCGCATCAATTTATTTACGGGTTTTATAGTTAGCTATTGAAAGTTGATCTTGTTTGTTAGTTTGTTACTTCTAGCAAAAGCCAAATGTACTCGTGTACTCGGCGCTTTTTTTTGACCGAGTACGAGTTCTAACCGAGTACCAGGGGTTGCGAGTACGAGTACCCCAAAGTGGTACTCGAGTAGTACTCGAGTACGAGCACAGTACTCGAGTACTCTATCACTGCTGATAGGGTACACGCCTCTGAGCTTGGCAAAATCTTCCACATCAAATAAACTTCAAAAACAAACAATAGCACGCTACCTTCCGTTTAACTTCAAGTTCACAGCCAAAAAAAACAAAAAAAAAACAATCAACCACAAAAAAAACTTTTGAGCCAGTAAAAAAGGTTATCCTTGCTTGCGCATGTGTGGATGATCACGACTCCATCAAAACCCGGATGTAAAACTTTGAAACTATTTTGAATCAATTCCTAAAAGAGAAAGAAAATCCGCCCAGAACTTTACGAGGAATCAACTGTGGTCATTGGTCTCATCCTGATCAAAGGTCCCACATCTCCCCTATTAGTCTAGGTTGGGTGGAAAATCCAGACTCAAAAGCTTTCGAGAATCATAGAACACTTGTGCGCTGCAGCCTTGAGTTAAGAATGATTACCGACGTCATGAAGGTTTGTTGAAAATTCAGTGAGAAGGTCGATGCTTCGCTATTAGATGCCACCCTTCAATTCGATCTAAAAGCTCATTCAATCTTCTGCAGCAGAGTGCATCAATGGCTAAAAAATAATCCCCGGAAACATTCGCGGCCTGCGGTACAAAGATTAATTGCAGAGCACGATGCAACGTAAGCGACGGCTTGATCCGCTATCACAAGATAGCGTCGGTTGATCCAGAATTAAGATCTACTGCCACAGCAACGACTGCTGACCCACGTTCCCAGGTGTCGCGAGTGTCACGGGAGTCTGCGATCTTAATTGAAAGTCAGAAGCGTAAAATCACACAGTAAGGCCTTACGCAAGCAAGCTGATCTTAGGAGATTGGTCGCTGAGATTGAAATTCGCAAGAAAGACACAGAGATACAACTCAACCCCTCGGAAGATGCAGGAAATGGAACTAGAACAGAACAGTTACAAAAACCTTGTGAAAGACATGGATAGTGCTACTGAGGCTCCAGAGTTGTATGCAGTATATGGCACTTACCAGAACTTAACCAACAAGAGCGGTGGCGACTCCACGGGGGAACCTGATGTTTTTCCAGAGTGGACTCCAGGGGGGACCTAATCACCCGTTTGGGGAAAAGGAATGTGACTCCTCCAGGAGACCACGGAACCTCTAACCAATTCAATATCTCCTCACTATGCACCGAAAGAGTAACCCGGTGGTAAAATGAATGATGCCGATGCATTTCGCGCACAAATGATGTCACAACCGGCGATTGCGAGAAAATGCCTTTCACTCGTTACTACTTAAAGAGGCGTAGACATTCCAGCCGGGGATGCAAATGAAATGCCATGCTTGACGAAGGCGTATAATATTTCAATGAGAGATAATCCGTCTGCGTATCATGGACAAAGCAGTGGAACTAAAACAGCTTATGGAGCTTGAGAACATTATTCTAGTTTTGACCCGCATGTTGGTGGAAGTATTGGTCTTCCTGCTGTGCCGAGCCGTAATCTGGGATATACATCAGTACCGATGGGTCCTGGCTTTAATGGGTGTTTACAATCACAGGGTTGGGAAAGATCGATTGTAATCGATGTTCGATTGCGATATTCTTTACTTTTTGTTCATCGAATGCAGTAGAGCCTTTACTTTTCTGAATGAGTATCGAATATGGCCTTGTCTTGACTTTTTTTCGGCGCAATTCGATATTCCATATTCGATTCTTTATTCTTTGGGGTACTCGTACTCGCAACCCCTGGTACTCGGTTAGAACTCGTACTCGGTCCAGCTTAATTTATCTCACTTTAGTAAATTTAAAATAATCGTCGGTGTGTCATTGCTTTGTTTTTGCTGATAATTTTTTTTTGTGTCAAAAAAGAACAAAAAAAAATTTTTTAATAGCAAAGTTGCTTCGCATATACCACTTTCGTCGTTTGTCTGTAAGTTACTGCATGAACGTGAGCACATCACAAAAAATGCTCGGCGTACACCGCTAAATGCTCAGTGTAATATCGAATATCGATTACAATATTCTTTATTCTTTACTTTTTTAAACTACCATCGAAATCGATTATTTCTTTACTTTTTGGTGAGCTATCGAATATCGATTATTTCTTTACTTTTTTGAGTATCGATTCCCAACCCTGGGTATTCACCGCAGGTCATGTGGATGGCTGAAAACAAATTGCATAACGAGTCTGAGACTAAGTTTTTTGGTAAGTCAGCCACCGACTACCCGGCATATCGTCATCGCTTTACCACGTTGTACCAAAATTTGCGGCTCACAAGGCCAAATTTTCTTCGATGGTTAGAAAGAACGGATGAGACCAGCACGCCGTTTTCTGACAACTCCCAGGGTGCTGGCAAACGTTCCGATGAGGATGATGCCAGCACTTCAATCCATTCCATCAATCACTCCATTGCTGCCCAACGTACTGATGAGGATGAGGGCAGCACACAGTTATGTGACAACCTCCAAAGTGGTGGCAAACGTTCCGATGTCGATGATGCCAGCAATCCAATCCAATCCAACAAAGACTCCCATGCTGCCCAACGCACTGATGAGGGTAGCACACCGTTATGTGACAACTTCCAGGGTGCTGACAAACGTGCTGATGTCGATGATGCCAGCATTGCAATCTAATCGATCAATCACTCCAATGCTGCCCAACGTTCAGAGGAGGATGAGGGCAGCACACCGTTATGTGACAACCTCCAGGGTGCTGGCAAACGTTCGGATGGGGATGATGCCAGCCCTTCAATCCATTTCATCAATCACTCCATTGCTGCCCCACGCATTGATCAGGATGAGGGCAGCACACCGTTTTGCCACAACCTCCAGGGTGCTGGCAAACGTCCTGATATCGATGATGCCAGCACTGCAATCCAATCCAGCAATCACTCCGTTGCTGCCCAACTTACTGATGAGGATGAAGGAAGCACACCGTTATGTGATAACCTCCAGGGTGCTGGCAAACGTCCTGATGTCGACAATGCCAGCACTGCAATCCAATTCTACACCGACTCCCATGCTGCCCAACGTACTGATGTGGATGAGGGCAGCACACCACTATGCGACAACCTTTAGGGTGCTGGAAAACGTCCTGATGTCGATAACGCCAGCACTGCAATCCAATCCTACACCGACTCCCATTCTGCTCAACGTACTGATATGTATGAGGGCAGCACACCACTATGCGACAACCTCCAGGGTGCTGGAAAACGTCCTGATATCGATGATGCCAGCACTGCAATCCAATCCTACACCGACTCCGATGCTGCCCAATGTACTGATGTGGATGTGGGCAGCACACCACTATGTGACAACCTCCAGGGTGCTGGAAAACGTCCTGATATTGATGATGCCAGCACTGCAATCCAATTCATCAATCACTCCAATGCTGCCCCACGCACTGATAAGGATGAGGGCAGCACACCGCTATATGACAACCTCCAGGGTGCTGGCAAACGTTCGGATGATGCCAGCACTGCAATCCAATCCATCAATCACTCCATTGCTGTTCAGCGTGCTGTTGGGGACGAGCGCAGCACTGCAATTCAACTAAACAAGAATTAAGATATTAATAAAACGAAAATC
Organism: Trididemnum miniatum; assembly: GCA_964006365.1. NCBI lineage: Eukaryota > Metazoa > Chordata > Ascidiacea > Aplousobranchia > Didemnidae > Trididemnum > Trididemnum miniatum. The sequence goes on from OZ023234.1 coordinate 24,960,266, forward strand.
AAGCGTATTGCGAAGTACTCCTTCGCGGTCATGACGCTAGTCGAAGTTGCATTGAACACCTCCGTGAAGCCAAAATGCCCAACCAGTTCAAACACCATGTCCCTAGCATCCGTGCCAGAGCTTTCCCGTCAAAGACGTTTTGGAATCGATCGTTTCTTCGGAAAAAGAAGCTGACTGATTTGCGACACTAGACTACTTGGTGTGTCGAGACTACCCAGAGGCGTTGCGTAGGGGGGGCAGTGGGGTACATATGTCCCCGGGCGCCAAGGTACAGAGGCGCCAAAATGGGGCGTGCAAAAATTTCACAACAAGGGTAAAAAGCCGGTCACAAGCAAGATTACACCGGCGGCAGACATTGTCTGATAGTAGTGGACTGGTACGCACCGTAGGGAAAGGTGGGGCAAAACGGGACACGGGGCAAAACGACAGTAGCGTAGCGAGGATGCAAGTGGGGGCACGCGCCCGGGGGCGCACCACCTAGGGGCGTACCAAGAAGTTCTTTTTATACTCTTTTTTTGACGTATTCACTCAGATTTTTAAAACTACTTCGTGGATTACTGTATTGTAATGTATGCTGTTCACAAAGGATTCAAATCACGCCTTACTTTCGACCACAAATCACGCACCAAAGGGGCGCACAAAACAGTAATTTTATACACTTCAGTTTCGACGTAATTTTTAAACTTTAAAACAATCAATTTATTGCAATGCATCTGAGACCTGTATATGCTTTTGGCAGAGAAGTGAAATCACTCTTTACACTCGATCACAAATCGCCCGTTTACTCTATTATGACATCACAAAGAGGTTTGAAACTGCGCGTACATAGTTATTCGACTTTGCAGCAATTAAACACTTAAACAGAAGGAAATAGAACTCCACTAGAGGAAAAGTAAAGAAGCGATAGGTATCTACAGTATTTGATTTTCATTATTTTAGCGTTAGATGGATGCTAAAGATTGTTGGTAAGTCGATTAAGATACGCGTATAGTCGCTCGCTAAACCTACACCACAGTGATCCTAAACTTTTTTAACCGATAGGCCCTTTCTGATAATACAGCGGACAAGTGCCGATCGAAGCATTAACTAAACTGAATCTTTGCCTCAATGACCTTTTCTGGGTGTTTTCTTTTGTAGTTTGTATTGTTTTGCTACCGTGATTGGTGTGTAGACTGTGATTTCCAATGCGGATATTTTGAATATTTGACAGCAATCACAGAATGAGAAAATAGGGAAAAATCTGGCAATTCAGGGGTTGCGAAGCGCAGCCCCGTTGCTGCTGAGACAATTTAGTTACAAATGTGAAAGAATTGCAATACCGTAGGATAAAATTGCAGCTGAGCGCTTGATTGCCCTATATGAAATGCAATTCCGTTTTCTGGGTCAGACTTGGACAACTAGAAAAATTTCGGCTTTTCGAAATTAGATTAGAATTAGAGCTACACAGTTTTTCCAAATTAGATTAGAATTAGAGCTACACAGTTTTTCCAAATTAGATTAGAATTAGAGCTACACAGTTTTTCCAAATTAGATTAGAACTAGAATTAGTGAATTCGCAAAAACTTGGAAATGAAATCAACTTCCGAATTAAAATTAGAACGAATAAGAAATAGGCATACAGTAAACCCTCGTTTATCGCGGTTAATGCGGTCCAGACACCACTGCGATAAGTGAAAAACCGCGAAGTGGCGGTACTACACGAAAGAATTCTCGCCGCCTTTGGGCTGATAAAGGTTTACAGTACATGAACGCTTAGTTTTTGACACCTATTCGTACACATCAGTATTGATGAACGCTGCTTACGCCTACTCTTTCGAAAACTGAAGGATAAGAACACGGAAAACTAGAAATGTTTTCTGTTTTTTTAACGCCACCCAATACTGTACATTATTTATAGTAATTGAGTAGGTACAGTAATGAGGCCTTCACGTTTGTTCGAGAAGAGCCTCATCATCAGATATCTGTGCAGACAATCAGTGATGTGATATGCACTATGCAGTGATTGTCTCTACGGCTAAAAAGTAAAAGGACTGTAATTTTTCTAACTCTAGGTTATAAGTGATGTAGTTTAGTGCTGATATAGCAGCCTAGTGTAGCATGTAAAACAACATACAAGTACTATCAGGCCTACTATTGTTTATTCCAACTTGTGGTGCTGAAACAATCTTCGAACAAAAGTTTTTATTCTAGCACTATCGTTACTACAGCAATCTTGAACAGTTTCTTGTCATGATGCAATGATAATGAAGATTGTTGCTAATGCACGCCGCTAGGCTATGCAAAACATTTAGTTCTAAAACTAACTTCCAGAAACACTGTGTGTGTATCGAAAAGGCGTAGGCCTAGTAATTTTCCATGCAAGGCCGCTTTGCCAGCCTACTCTACACTATCTAGATTCTATATCCTAACTTACTACACTACAAGTTACTACAGTATAAAATAGTTATTATGTCACTATGGCTACTATTCGTCACAATTACTATAACTAAGCAATGCGATTGCGGCTTGGCACTGGTTTTCCTTGCACAAGGGATATTCTTGCATAACTTGTTGAAAAACGCCGTTGGACAAACTAGCATTTTCGGCAAAACCGGAAATTAGATTAGAATTAGAGCTACACAGTTTTTCCAAATTAGATTAGAATTAGAGCATAGAAACATTTCGCAAATTAGATTAGAATTAGATTAGCGGCATTTCGCTCTAATTAGTGTAATTAGAAAACTAGAATTATCTAGTTGTCCAAGTCTGTTCTGGGTAGCCTTTTTTTCAGATCGACGGTCAAACTTTTTGTTGAGATTTTGAGCGAAAAAGCTTTGCAGTTTGATGTGGGCAGCTTTCCCCAGTGTGGGCCCCTAGCCGACCGTTGGGATGTTGTCGTCTCCAAAAAAGAAAAGAAAGGTCTTCATCCACAATTCTCGGCCCTTAAATGGAATCTTGGTCCCCTTGACGGCTAAGTGGTCTCCGAAAAAAAAGGTCTTCACCCGAAATTCGGTGACCTCAAATGGAAACCGGGGACCCTTGACGGCTATGTGGCCTCTCCAAAAATAACAAAAAGGTCTTCAACCATAATTCGGGGCCTCCAAATGGAATCCGGGGCTCTTTAACAGCTAAGGGAATCTCTCACCACACTACTTTGGGACCTCTATGATGGGCCCCTAAAATGCTCTTTCATGGACTCCTACTCACCCAGGGACCCGGGGCAGATTGCCCCCTGTAATCCCCAGCCCCCTCTTTTAAGCCCTGGATGGGGGGGGTCCTGTAGTGTGTCTTTTGCATCCTTGACATTCAGTTGGGACGATCTACTCTACAGTATTAGAGCAAAAAATGTAATTTTGGCAAAAAGCTGCCAATTTCGTTCTGCATCTCTCTCCACAATGTCTTCTAATCGTACTCAAGGGATTGCATGTGATAAGTTTTCACCGGCCCGCCTCTGGCTCAGAAAAATTGCCGCACCGTCAAATAAAATATTTATAATTTCTAAAAACTGATAAGCATTTTTAGAGTTTACAATGTTAGCGATTTAACTGGTAGGAAGATAATGCCAAAAAAAGAGAGTGGAGCTCAGGGTCGAAAACGACGAGCCCAATTTGAAGTGTTCTTGAATGAATCTAAAAAATTTATGAAAAAAAATTTTAAAAGTAGTGGCTATGCAAAAAGACAATCGGCCGATATGCGAAGACAAGACGAATCTGCTGGTACAGATAATCATAGAATTGTAAAACACAGGGGGCGCAAAATTTTTGTTTGCCCCGGGGCGCAGGTACCCACGCTACGCCACTGAGACTACCTTTTCTTTACGAACACATATCCAATTCTACTGCAGCTATCTCCATCTTTTCAAATGTAATTTTCTTCTTTTGTACGAAAATTAAAGGGGTCTGTTAGCGATTTCCGACGTGCCTACGTTCACTGATAACCGGTTCTCCTTCGATTGTGTGTGTGTGCGGCATTATCACACGCACTGTGACGACGTCTTGCGAATGTTATTCTGCCTGTGCCTTTAACTGAGCAGAGTGAGCGGCGTCGCATGACAGGAGAGACAAACTTTAATGTGGATATATGTGATTTTACGAGGCTTTAGGTTAGGTAGTTGACTTTTGCCTGTTTGTTTTACTTTTACAGTGCTAGCCTAATGGCTTTCGTAACGCCAGTAAGGCATGTGTTTGGTTTATAGTTATTACAGCACTCTAGTAAGTCTAGACTAGGCTGTGTAATATCGTCAATTGACCGTGTAGGCCTATGCGGGCTAATTTCGAAGTTCCGATTTCGGTGAAGTTCAAATAGAATCGAGAAATTTTCAGCTGCGACTGGTTGCTGTCAAATTTCTTAGCGATGAACACTAACCACTGAAATTGTCATTACCACGCAAATGTCACATGCCATAGCTTCCTACATTTTAATCACATTACACATCATACACATCACGATTATTGAAATCAAGAAATAAAAAAATCACATTATTTTTTTTAAACACTGCACTGAATTGGTATTGAACAAAACAATCCACAACTGACACAGATAATATGTCAATTAGGCCCAACGAAGACTGATTTTATCCAATATCCATTCGCTATGCAGACTCAAAACCTGCTATTCCACTAAAAAGTAATCTTGAAATATCAAAATCATAACGCGGACCAAAAGAAGGAGTAAACGTGAAAAACAAAAACACTTCGGTTTCATAAAGTCAGAAAATTAAATTAAAAAATTTGGTAATTGACTGTTCATCAATGAAAATCAAAAAAGAGAAATTGATCAAGATATGTTTCAGATTACTGATTGCAGCTAGTAGTAGACATGCCAAATAGCCATAGGCTAAGTCTATTGTCTCATTTAATCAGGCGAATTCGGCACCTGATTCATGAGATTGTTCATAATTTTCAACATGCATAGAATGTTTTCATAAACATAACCAAACTGACACGATAGATTTTAGCATTGAAATAATCGGCACAAGTTTTGCACCATCGAGTTCAAAAATCATAATTATTTGCTACGAAGCATCACGACAATCTTCCATCCACTAATTCCCTCTCCTTGACTACATCTTTTCAAAATACTGTAGAAGCATCTTAACTATTCATTCTATTGATGCATGTCACAAAATTTTCACCAAAATGGACACCTGCAAACAAAACATTAATATAATCTTAAAAAACAAACAAATCTTCATTTAACTCGCGGTATTACGCCGAACCGTCCAACAAGAGGCGGGGCTCATTCCCATCTCCGCGGCTAAGCGCCTGGCCAACACGGCTCCAAAGAAACGTCACAGCGGTGGCGAAACGGTATCTAATTCGACTGAAATGGGAATCAAACCCCAGAGCTCCTGCACCGATAGCGATGAGTTCAACAAGTGAGTGAACCAGACAGTAAATAAAATTTACAACTTCCTCATCCCATAAATCCTAGTTCGTACATACCTAGTCTGACAAATCATTTATTTGTTTCCAAGCCGTATGACAGCAAATTAGGTTTTTATGTGAAAGAAGTATACGCATCATAGAAGATGATCTAGTTGTGCATCGAGCCCACGAAGCCAGCTCCGTAGCCCAATGCACCAAGCACTCGGCCAAATCAAATGGAAAATAAAATTAATCTTTAGGTTTCACAGCGCCACCCAGGGGTAAATGGGTCAATTGAAGCTTCGTCATAAATTTAGCATGCATGGACAATAATAAATACCGCAATAGCTTACAGTGTCCAAACGGGGCAATGAGCCGTTGCAGACAAATCAGCTTTCAAATGTTTCAGGAAAATGGGCACAGGGCTAATAGGGCACTAGGGCAAATGTGCTTCGAGACATTGGGCTTTAGGAAAACTGGTGATGGTAGTTGCATATTTATTCTATCACGATCAAAGCGCTCAAAAGCGCTATAACGAGCTCGCGTAGCAGTTGTCGGCCATTTGTTTACGACACCAAGATGGGGGAACCAAGATGGAACAACAGGCTGTCCAGCTAATCATCAACAATAAATAAAAATTTTGGAAAATTGCTAAAAAAATGACACATTTACTAAAAAAAATTCGGAGATGTCCAATTTTTAAAGCAAAATCAAGTGAAGAGCAAAAAAAAAGTCATTATGTCCGCAGATTTCCAATTTTTCACGCAAAATAAGGTGAAAAGCAAAAAAAGGTCATCACGCCCGCAAAAAAATAAAAAATTAAAACTGATTAAAAGAATGAAAAAAATGAAGCACGAAAAAATGAAAAAAATGAGAGTGGAGAGCCTGCAACAAGTAAACTTGCCGGTTCGTTCTCTACACTGTCCCTTTTAATGCTGAGCCTCAAGCAGGGAAGCTGTGAATACCAATTTTTAAGTCAATGGTTTGACCCGACTCGGAATCAAACCCGTCTCTCCAGCTCCAGAGGCGGACGCTCTTACCACTCGGCTATTTGAGCTACAAATATACTCTGGGGCAATCGGTGCACTGCGTCTAAATGCGGGCACCGAGACATATAAGTGCCCATTTTTGCCCGTGACCAACTGTCCTCATGCCCGTTGGACCCAACATCCAAAACTCCGCTTGCTCTGGTGCCTATTTGCCCTAGGGCCAATTCACCAAATTGCTCCAATTGTCCCGGTGCACCATCGCCCCAACGCCTGTTTGCTCCAACTGCCTCGTGCCCTGTTGTCCATTTGACCTAATGACCATACGTCTCCAAATCCACTAGAGCATACCTATAAGGCCCATTCGCCCCTATGCCAAAATATCCGAAAGCCCGTTGGTGCCAATTAATCATTTGCTCGGCGCCAATACTTCCGCTGCTCTTCTGCCCCAATGCCCATTTTCTCCAGCGCTTCCGTTTCCCCGGTGTCCATTTGCCTTGCTGCCCAATTTGCCTCAGAGCCCGTTTGCCCTAGTGTCATAAGCCTATTACCCACTGTGCCCTAATTGCCCTACTGCTCACTTGCCCCGTGCCTAGAGATGTAAATCAAAATTTAAAACATTATTTTTTATTTAAATACAAGGAGCTGCAAATGTAAAACACGTTTTTCACTATTCCCAAGCAAAACTTGTTTCAAAAAAAAAAATTGAAAAAACATCACTTGAAAAAAACATCTTTTTTTAAACAATTTTTTTTGTTTGCGCTGCTGTCAGTTTTATCACTGCATAAAAGATGCCAAATGGCATCTAAATCTAATCCTCTTACAGCAGTGGCGTATGGCAATGGCCATGGTTCTAAGCGCCCCCTTGCGAGTGAAATCAAGATGAATTTTAAAAATGCTTACCCCAGAAAAGCAACTGGTTGACAACCTTTTTGGCCATCACCTTTTGATGCAGGGCTCCTAGAGCTAGGGTTTGCTGAATGGGAAACCCCACGGCTGGGGATACTGCGGTAAAAGAGGTTTGAATTAACATGGATGCGACTGTTGCTGCAGGATCAGGCACAGAAATAAGAAAAATATATCTGTGTAACCTGATGTGCGAAGTGGTCGGTGAATCCCCTGCAGGTAACGAAAATAGGCGGTTTTGCGCAGCAGCATCTTTGCCATGCACTTCCCATTCAAACGCTGGTAGCTAAGAGTTGGGTTAGTACGAATTTTAGAGCTTGCTACAACCATAAACCATTGTTTTCTAACACTTGTAACACTAAACAAGGTGAACATAATCGTTTCTCAACTTTAAACGCTTTTTTGTTAAACTTTTCTAGAGTGTGAAATGCACTGCAGCTGTATCATGTATCGGAACCATGCCGTAACAGCAGAAGTCGCTTTTCTAACTTCCATATTCCTTTTCAAAATTCGTAGCAATGGCAACACAGTATTTAGCAGATAAATCAATGAACTTAATTGGTATAATAAGCTCAAAAAAGAGCATTGTTCTTAACTGCATGGCTTTAACATTGACCATCAAAATAAAAACCGAGTATCAGCGAGTGGCGATGCCTGAACAAACTTTTGTACTGAGTAATCAGAACTTACAACTTGAAGCTGGTGATTAACATACAACTTTTAACAAAGGTCAACCACGAGTACGTTGGTATCAAACACCCTAGATGCAATGTCCTAGATTTGACAACGTTGCTAGAAGTTGGGCGACAGATATTGGTGTATGCGGTATTATCTGGAAACTGTTTCTAATTAATATACGCACGAAGGGATCATAGCAAGTGGAAAACTACGGAATAAACATTGTGTTATTTAAAACGCATCCCTACCAAACCATTCCTTACCAAAAAAATACGAAAAACATGACAACCAATGATTTTTTTACACCACTATCCGTGCCCATTCGTTCTAATTACCCTAGAGTCTATATTTGCACCAGTGGTTATTTCCACAGAGCCCATGTGACCCAATGGCCAATTCCTTGGTGCTCGTGTTCATTTGTTTTGGTATCTAAGTTACCCAAATCACCCGGAAGCCCATTAATTGTCCTTGTGCAAAGTTGGTACCTAATCATAATTGCTTGAAGCCCCGATTCTCTCGAGGCCTAATTGCTTCAGTGCCTATTGGACCTATAGTGTTTATCTGTTCTAGCTGTGCCTTCGCGCCCATTTGCCTCAGTGTCTTATTCTCACAAAGTATATTTGCTCCAAATACCTGGATGCACATTTGTTTATGGGCCTTCTAATTGGCATGGTGCTCATTTCCCCCAGTGTCCAATTGCCGATGTGCCTATTTTTCCCTAACATCCTGGGACATCTGTCCTTTTGCCTAATGCTTCGCTTGGTTGGATAGCATCCAAGCCTATTAGAGTTATTACTTCAAAACGTCATCCGTTGCTCTTAGTCCATAAATGTAAATAAATAAATAACTGAGGTTATTTTCAAATTATATTAAACTGAAAATTCAACAGTAATTGAGGGAGACTGCGAAGTGAGCTTGCGCTCTTCGAGTCAGCAGCCACCCGTGAAATATGTCAAATGCGATAGGCTCCAGCCGCGAATCGAACCCGTCACGTAGGATCTTTGACCTGCGCGCGGTACCGCTAGGCCATGTTTATCACAAAGGTCTCTCAGTCGATCTATTCCCTACATGGCGTCGCTGTTAGACAGAAGTTTAATGCGAAGCTTTCAGACCAGCACATGGCATTGGCCGAGTGGTTAGTGCATTAACCACCGGAGGTAATTTTGCGGGTTCGATTCTCAACTACGTCGCTTTTCGTGATGCATGTATGCCTGTATAACAAAAAACCTAAGCTGCAAATATTATACGGACTATGTATAAATACTACATGCATCCATTATCCCAACACTAGTTGTATTATTATCATCAAAATATCAGAAAACACAGTTAAGGAGTAAAATAGTAACTGTACTGCGAGGATGATAAGCCTAATCCAACAAAAAATTACAAAGCACATCTGGGCAGGAAGCAGTTTTTCTTGTGAGGTGTTCAACCCAAAGAATGCCTATTTGCCCACTATCCTGTGTCAAGTATAACCTTCCCGGTAGAAATTTCAGGTCATAAAATACGCACCAATACCAAACAAACTCACCATCCTATGTAACACTGGCAAAGGTTTTCGTGCGACTGCGCTTGCGCAATTAATAGACTGACTTGATCAGAAATTTCCATTGGATCGGAACTAAAATCACAACCTGGAACAAAAACATTGCAAAATCCGCTTTTACGGTTGGCTACTTCGTGCTTACCAGTCAATTTGTCTCGAACGCGATTTACAATAGCGAGAGCCTTCTTATTCAAGACTTCAGGTCTGGCTGCGACGCTATCACCTGGAATAGAAAACAACAATCACCTATAAAAGTCGCCTAACATCACTTGGACGTAAAAAATCAATCTTCATTATACACCGTCATTACACCGAAGCGTGCAGCGAGTGGCGGGCCCATCTCCGCGGCTTAGTGCTTGGTAAGCAAAGTTCCGAAAAAACGTGGCAGCAATGGCAAGCCGTGGGCGACAGCGCGTCCGATTAGACCGGCCCGGAAATCACGGGCCAGACTTGACGCGCCCATCGAGATGTGTTGAACGACTACACCAACCGGCTGCTTTTCAATTCCATATTTTTCGACTAAAATACATTTCTTCAGCGACATTTTTAGACATATAATTCAGCGAATAGTGGCAAAAGTATCAGGCAACTAATTCTTTTCCAGTAGAATTTCAAGCAGCTTTAAGTCCTACCACTGACTTGACCGGTGAGCCCCTTAAAAATACAAAATGGAAAGGCGCACAAAACGGCGTGATAATCAGTTAAACAAGCTACGTATTTTTGAGCAAAACCATACAGTAGAAGCCAAAAGTTTCCTGTTAGAAACGGAAAGCCAAGAATATAGCCTATTAATAGCGGATACAACCGTCATCGCATGAGAGGGACAAAAATTCTAGAAACAGCATAATTAATAAATGATGGAACTTAAGAGTAATACGAACCGTAGATCCATATCGCTTGCCTTATTTAAGAGTAAAAGAGACGGTTGGTTGCTAAATGATCAACTTCACATTTATTGAGTAGATTTCCATAATTGCGCATGATATTTACTAGCATTCTTTAACTACATACTAACAGTATACGCTACCTGGATCTTGTGGGGCGGAGGGAAGAGCTGACAGTAGATTTTCAGCGCTACTAGCTGCATCAGTTGCTCTCGATGTGTGTTCGTTGTTTCCTATAATGTAATAGTTGTATCAGACATTCAGCTGCTGGTCAGTGGGTACATGGGCCGCAGAAGTAAATAGTAAACTGACCACTCAGCTCCTCTTTATGTTATCACATTGGTTTTGTTCATGATGAGTGTTCTGGTCAGTAATAAAGAAAGGATATGCTCAATCAGTCGAAGATTGTCAATTTTTACGGAATCATCTACTAATCAACAAAAACGCTTGAATAATTTCACCAAATTCTAGTTCATGAGATTAGACTCAATGGGTTACCGACCGGTACAGAATTAAACACCTCCGTCCTCCAGTCCCAGTATGAGAAATGACCCGGAATAAGGGTAAGCGATCTTTCCATTATTGCAGCCGCACTTCCATTTTGCGTAATTTAAATTATTTATGTTGTGGGTAATTGAGGGTCAGTCACATCAAAAGTGGGTAATGAAGAAACAGATGTTGGAAACCGCTGGGTTAGAACAACAGAGAATTGCATGAAGGCAGCACAGCAATTTGCCGAGACAATCGTTTACAAAACACCATCATAATTCGTAAGCATAAACTCAATTATAGCAAAAGTTACTTCTTCGACTTTAGAGCCTACTTATTGACTTGAAACAAAGCTTTAAAATACTACACCACGCTGACTAGTGACGACGATTCACTCGCAAGATGTAATTGTAAAATTTTATATCACACTGCAATTGAATTACCTCCTTCCACAAGCCTCCAGTTAAGTAATGGATCGTATACAAATGCTTCTAACACTGCCATCACACTTTCTCTGTGTTCTCGTAATACTGACATCACAATATGGCATGTGTGCTTGTAATTACCTTCAATACCAGTTACCTAAAAGAAATAAATCAGTTACAAGTGACACGGTAATAGTCAAGAGTAAGAAAGCGAACTGGGGAAAATGGTGCGTCGGAGGTAATAAGCTAAGAACTTCTCTTCCAAGTAATCGCAAGTTAATTATAGCATCTCTTCTTAACTGATAAATCAAAAATCAAGTCTTCATTATACTCGCAGCAAGCGTGTAGCAGGGCCAATCTTCGCGCCTTAGCGCCTGGACAACGCAGAAACGCCACATCAATGGCGAGCCTCTGACGACAGTTTTCGATTTAACCAGCCCAGTAATCAAACCAAGACTTCGAGCCCCGATAGCGATGTGTTGAACCACTCCGCCAACCGGTAGCTTCTCTCACGATACAGGTTGCTTAAATACTTACACTAGTTTGTTTTGCCTTTCACAGTGCATATTTACACAAAAAAATCTGTTTCTAATTCAGCGGATCTTAACCAGGAGTGTGAACCGCAAAGTTTATTTCCAGGGGATGGATTGATGCTAAGCCAGTGCCGTTAATTAAATCCGCATTTACAAAATCATTTTCTATTCAACAACACTAGTAAGAGATTACACGCCGTCAGTTGATATTCGGGAGAGATGGAAAAAAAATATTCCTTCCATCTGATATATTTTGTTTAGAAAAAATATAGACGTGGAGAGAAAATATTCTCGACTTAACGTGCCTCAGACACACCTAGCCTCAAGCACTGAAACTGTTGTACATGAATTAAATGACAAGTAATGAAATAAAAAAAAAAGGTGGACAGTTCCAATCGCCTCACCTCCATAGCATTAGTCAACATTCTCGTCAGGCGGAAGGGAATTTTTTCAGGGAATTTTTCTCTCGTCATAGCAACCTGCGTAAGAATTAGTGATCACTAGAGCAAATAAAAGTCAATAAAGTCAAATATTTTTAACTGCCTCAGAAAGCCATCAAACTTCGGCAAAGCATGTTTCAGCTTCAAACTACGCGTAGTTTAAAAGTTATTAGGTCAAAATGTTGCGTTAGGTTAAAATAAGGTCAAAATCTGCTTTTTACAGTAGGTCAAGATACAAAATATGCGTCGTTTTTTGTTTAATATGCATTGTTTAATTAATGAGTGAAACAAATTACGTGGTAATGATTGATTGGTTGCCAGCTTGTGGAAAGCAAACCTGTAGTCCCTTTTTCAAAGTAAGCGCATTAAAACAGCATTCGAGTATAAAAGTAGCAAACTGTGCTTATGACAAGCAATCGTTTTCGAATAATTCCAGAATTTCATTGTTATATCGCAGTAGCCCGAGATCGAGTTTTTAGGATTAGTTTAATTCTGCTATGATCTTAACAGTGTAGAAAAGTTAGCAACAGTGATTTGATTGAATTGTATCGTATCACTCAGAACTGTTCAACTTTAAGCTATGCCGAAGATCAAACCATCATACCCTTCGAAGGTGAAAGCTGTGGTCGAGTCTAAGTTAGCACCTAGTGGTGAATTGTGTTGCAAGCTAGTCATTATTTGCTATATTCCAGAATAATTTACTGAACATTGATTTTGTGTCAATTTTAGTGCTATTTTGTTCGTTGTTTACGTTGTTTCCGCTGTACTTTGTTCATGAAAAACTATTCAACATTATTTTTACCTGCTTAAACTTGTTGCCGCTTATTTTTGTGATAAATTTTTATGTCAAAAATACCGCCAAAATTTTTGATTTTTTAGGTCAAAATTTCAAATTTTTTAGGTCAAAATCTGGTTGCCCTAGTGATCATTATCAAATGACGATTCTTCTATCTTCTCTACCGCTTACAGAGTTGCATCAAGGACTAAACAATCCTTGATTTGAATGATTGATTGACGGTACAGTTCAAAGCTATTCATTGATTTCTCAGATTAGTGCGTAAAATTAGCAGCCGTAAGTCAAATAGAATAACATAAGCAGAGTTTTCTTAAGTTGGAATAACTTGCTGCTGAAATCAAGCAATTCATGCTGTTGTCATAAGTTGATTCAAAAACAAAATTACCTCAAAACAATCGCCAAAATCAATATGAAGAACTTTTCCACTTTTTCGATCCAGCATAAGATTGCTGGGGTGACGGTCGCCCAGTCCCAGTATGTGTCCCACCATGGACATGACAGCCAACGAACGAGTGTAGTTGGTACGACGATCAAACCAAGACTGGAAAATAACAAGTTTTGCATCAATATTTGGGTGATTAGTGAGGACCAATAGTAAGAGCTAAGAGGACTTTTCCAACATTATCAATTTTTCAGCATGATATTGCAACTGCGATAGAAACAAGGGCTAGCCACTAATGAAAGTCAGTTTTTTCCAAGAGAATATTAGGTTCAGAATATAAACCTGCACGGACCAAAATAAAACAAATGAAATCAAACCAAATCTTCATTATACTCGCGGTATTACAGCCAAGTGTGTAACGAGCTCATTTCCTCGGTGAAGCTCCTGGGCAACACAGCTACGAAAAGACGTCGCAGCGGTGGCGAGTGGTTGGCATTTCACCGGCCCTGGATTGGAACCCAGACCTCCAAAACCAAAAGCGATGAGCTTAATAACAGAGCTGACCCGCCTAAAAGCCATTTTCTCCTTTATTTCCCCGGATTTAATCAAGGACCCGAATGTAATTTATTGGTCAGCGACATGGCCTAGCAGTGCGAGTGCAGGTTGCAGATCTTACGCGACGGGTTCAATTCACGGCTGGAGCCAATTGCATTTGACGTAGGTAACGGGTGGCTGCTGACTCGAAAAGCGCAAGCTCACTTCGCGATCTCCCTCAATCTGTTGAACTTTCAGTACGATAAAATTTGAAAATAATCCCAGGTAGACATTAGATTTTGAAACCCGATTTTCCTTATTAGATACTCAAATCGAATTTCAAAAAATGCCTGAAAAAAATATTATAAAAAAACTGCTAAGTATTAACAAAAAATGGACATTGGATAATAGACTGGACACTGGACAGCCCAACTGTTGAATTAACGTAAAACATTATATCAGATAGTCCGCACAGTAGAAAAAAACAAGTGCTACCTCAAAAATCATGTCATCTAACACTAAGTGAGTGCTGTAGCAGTAATGTTTCAACGCGGATATAAAACAATTAACTCCGATATTATTATTACTAACGCTTGGCCTCATTATGAAAACTTGTAATCAAATTTCAAGGCATTAAAAAAAACTTTGCAGTCAAAACCATAATCCGTTCTACCTCAGACGTCGGGCTTTTAAGCCAGAGTAATTTAGCCAGATCATCACCAGCTGTATTGTTGATCGCGTGTTCAAATACTTCAACTTTTTGCATCAATGATAAATGATCATAATCAGGAGCCATCTGAAAAGTGAACGAATTCGCTGGATAACTTGACCAGCATTTAAATATAAGAAAAAATAACTTTGCATGAAGAAAGGCAATAACGCGAGTGTCTCAACATAAAACACTCTAAGCAAAACGACGTCGCCCTTGCAAGTGCGGCTGATGAGGGACTAACACCAGCGCTGTACGCTCTATGATCAAATACTTTGTTTTCAATCTTCGATGGTGAGAGCCAATTAAACCGTATTTTCAGTTTTGTTTTTCGTTGAAGCTACACGTCCTACTTGCAAGTATTTTATCAGACAGAACCACCACGGGGGGGCGACTGCAGGCCTACTGGAAATTTATCCTTTTTTGCCAAAGAGCTGCGAAGCGGATGTTGAGTAACAAGCTCGTCTGAGACGTGCATATACTACTCTTAAGATGGTAGAATCTCGATAAGTGCTTTCCCAACGGCACCACAAGCAAACTCGCCATTAAGCTTCCTACACTGCGCCTTTAATTCCGAAAGTAAAGCGTGGAAGCGGTAAACACCAATTTAAAAATCATTTGTTTGACCAGAGTCTACCGCCTAGAGACAGACGTTCTCTGCACTAGCCCATTTCGTTGATATATTTTGCGCTGATCAATCAATCAATTCGTTTATATTTCCGCACTCTATAAAGTTAGAAACACACGTTCATAATAAGCATTGGCCAAGCGCGGAAAAGGGCACACGCAGCAAAACGGGTAATCGTAGAAGCATGCCCGTCAAAAAGACAAGGCATGGCTGCGTGACCCTACTTACTTCAGGTATTTTTGTTTTTCGTTGCAGCAGAAAATACTAAAAACACAAACATACCCGTAACATGATCCTGTGTTCTATATTGAGCAAAATCTTCTTTTTATCTCGATAATCACGTATCAAAGCATGCAAAGTGTCACAGTTTGGAACCCAACCAATCAGACCAGAGTTCGTTGATAGGGGAACCACCGAAAAACGCTGAATGCTGCAGAAGTTGACAAAGTTGTTAAATACATCGCTATCAGTGCGGAAGGTCCGAGGTTCGATTCCCGGGCCGGTCAAATCGAACACAGTGTCACCAAACTTTTTAATCTACAGTCCTAAAAAACATATTGTAACATTTTTACACGAGTTACGATAAAAACTGTTTCTGTAACGTCAAAAAATTACGCAGTTTTCAACGTTAAAACATACCTTAGATTTTTCCTACTGCACGCTTGGTCAGTAGATAACAATGCATTGACCAATCCAAATAACTGCATAACTCGCTCATCCTGACGCAAATCTTCATGGCCTTTCAATAAAAAGTTGTAATCTACGCCATCGCCACCTGGAAAAGAAATAAAATTAAAGTAAGAAATCGAGTTTTGCAATTACAATTAAAAACCTGGAAGCATTTGCTGAATAAAATCAAACTAGAAAATTAGCAATTTGAAATTACACAACCATCAGATAATTTTTCAACCAAAAACTTTCAGCGGCTCTATTTTTAAAAAGCAATATCAGTTAAAACTTACTGTTAAAATTAGACCACCAGGGCTAAACAGTAAAAGTTAAAGCTTGCTTTCTAACGGTCTTAGTGATTTTAGTGACCAAACAGCACCTTTTATTGATAGCTTTCTTGGTCTCTGCTTGGATGTAATAACCTGCAGAGTATGTTGAATAGATTGTATACGAACAATAGGACGATGTGGGTCGTAGGTTCCTGGTACAGCCAATTCCATATCTTTGCAGACCATTAACTTGGGCGACACATAGTGAAGTTCAATCGTGGTTAACTGGAAATATTGCTTCGTTGTTGAATTTCAAGCAGAGGTCACAAAATTGACAGCATAGAAATAGCATAGTCAAGTCTCGTAAGCCTTGCTACGCATAGCTTATCCAGGCTAGACTCACTCGTGACTGTGAAGACTCTTTGTTGCATTGTTCATCTTAAACACCTCAACTTTATTTCTTTTCTAGGTTGTTCTCTCCTATTTTCTAGCCTGGATTGTCTGTACGTAGCAAGGTCGACGAGACTTTTTCATAGTCGAAACATTAGTTATCCCTTTCAACTTTTCATCTTAACATAGAGCAGTGGTTCTCAAACTGTCGGCCATGGCCCACTAGTGCACCACGAAAACATTTTCAGTGGGCCATTCAGCTATTTGGAATTGCACATATTATGTATTGTAATGTTGTTGTAATAGACATTTTACGGTTTGTATTTAAAAAGATTTTTAACAATTTTTAAATTTTTTTCGCCGCAAGGTTTTATTTATTCTAAAACCTGTTTGGTCTGCCATCGAAAAGGGATTGTTACGTAACAATAGATTCAAGACCTGCATAACGAGAGACCGTGGTCAAAAACGTGGTACAGAAAACCTGCATATCACGGATAATTGCACATAACAGACGAAACTTTAAATCCGGATGGTTTAATTTCGTATACAACGGATTTCGCGAATGACGGACAAATATCGCTGGTCCCGACTTGTCCGTTATATGCGAGGTTTACTGTATTGTAAGTTGTTGTTCGCTATTTGTGCGGTATTTAGTGGGAAAGATAGAATACAAGTTTACAAATGGAAACTCGTTGTTACATAATTACCGTAACAGCTCAATGGCTAATAAAAGAAGGTTTGATGATAGCTACATTAGATTTGGGTTTACTTTGATAAACGATCGTGTAGTCGAAAAAGGGCAGTGCGTAGTATGCGCTACCGCACGTTACGCGATGGTCATTGAGACCAAGTAAACTGAGTAATCACGCCAAAAAAATCATCTTATAGCATCAAGTATTTTCAACGACTGGAATCTGGCTGTAAACGTCAAGGACTTGACAGAACTAAAAACTCTTAACAAAAGGTACCATAGAGCGGAACAGCGCTGTTTCGAGGTATTAGCCCTCATCAATTCATCGACTTTCAACAAACTGATCAGAAACTAACAGAAGCATCTTTCGTTGTTAGCTAAATAATGCCTTGGCAGAAAAATGCTCATCATATTACTGAAACTGTTATTAAACCATCTGCCCTGGCCATGACAAAAATTGTGCTGGGTGATAAATAAGAGCATAAAAGAACCAAAACCATCGCTTTATCTAATAACACTCGTGATTTAGACAATTGCTAGTACCCATATGCAAGCGTACAAAATATTTAGAAAAGCGGTAGGCTACGAACTGTTTTTAAATCAAATATGGGCCGCGGATCAATAAAGTTTGGGAACCACTGACATAGAAGTAGTAGCAGCATCCCTTCAACGAGCGAATAACTTAGCCACCTCTATTAAGTAATTATCCGAGCATATGCTAACTCTACCAAAATTACGCCGTTAAAGTGCAGCTGCTACAATGTTGCAAGAATTTTGCATAAGCATCAGCGACACTGCACAAGCGGCAAGAGCTCAGTCAGCACTGCACCGTTTTTCCGCAATAAGTAATTCCATACTTGTCTTGTCGGAACAGGAGAGCAACTCAGAGCAAGGTATAGCTATGAGGGAAAAACTTGGACAATAAAAAAATTACAACTGTTTTAATGCCTGGCATATTTTTGCATGAAACACAAGCAATGTTTCATTAACACAATGGCATTTGTTTGTTGTTTCACATCATTTTCCCCATGAAAGCAAACGCAGACTTTACTGATTCGGGGCAAAACGCCACTAATTCGAATGGTACCAAATTATTATGACATCAAATCATGATGCACAGAATAAAACAACTACAATTCAAACACCCAACATAAAATTCGGCTCCTCCGCTATAAGATTACGACGACCGAGTGGTTAAAGCCGTGTCTCTGGTGAAGAGTCGCCGCAACCACTAGGCTAATGACACGTCACTGGTCTTTGCGGGCGTGGGTTCGAATCCCACTCGTAATCAAATTTTTCTGATTACGTTTGATTCAGCCGAAGATCTTGGTGAGTTGGATTCAAATTCAATTTATGCATTGAAATTCTTTATATTGATTTGTAAACTTGAATCATTCTCTCAGTATAGCTAGACAGGGTACATTTTGGCAAAGCCTTTATTGCTTAATCTCTAGTATTATTGCATTTACTTGAGGTAATTGTTTTGATATTCTTCGAAAGACGTGGTAATATAGATCCCAAGCTTGATGAAGATCTTTAATATTACTTGAATGAGTATATTTCCTACACCACTCCTGCGCTTCTTGTAAATCACGACCGTAAGCCTGGAACAGAATCGCTCATAA
Organism: Trididemnum miniatum; assembly: GCA_964006365.1. Classification (NCBI taxonomy): domain Eukaryota; kingdom Metazoa; phylum Chordata; class Ascidiacea; order Aplousobranchia; family Didemnidae; genus Trididemnum; species Trididemnum miniatum. The sequence continues at coordinate 24,979,191 of OZ023234.1, forward strand.
AACTTAAGCCTTACGGTGAAATGGAAGTTGAAAAAAAAAAAAAAAAAAAAAGAACAGCAGAGCTCAAGAAAGTAATTCAAAAGATCACCTTAAACTTAAGTTTTGCTTCTCGTTCTTAAATTAAAATCGAAATGCAACGCATCCAATACTTAATTAGAAACCCTATCTATGACTTGGGAATCGATTACATCCATTAAACGTAAGCGATTTTTAGAGAGAGAATATCTTCCACAAAGTATTCTCCGCTGAGTCAATAAGGGGATTACAAACAAAAACAATCATAGAAAGTTTTATACTCTACAGGAAGACTCCACACACTTTCAAAACTTGTGAAATATCTTTTAATATTCTAATCTTAATTCTTGCTACCGCGTATTGTTGATGTTTAAACTAAAAACAATATACATATTGACATTAGAAATGTTGTTTTTAGTTGAAAAATTTGAAAAAAAAAAACGCACTAAGCGAAACAAAAGCAATGAATATACGTAAGATAGATGTTCAACCAAATTTATCTGTAATAGTCGGAACATGCAAAACACAATCATGATGCAAATCAGCTAAGTAGGAAGTGTAGTACCTGACTGAAACTGATTTCCTTTAAAGTTTGTGGTCCTTTTTCGAGCAATTCATGCAGAGGTTCAAGTTTAGCCAGCATCGCTTCAACGTTTCGCTCACTGAAATATAATCTCGATGCTTCTTCTAACCCTTCGTGCCACATTTCATACCACAATATCGCAACACGAATCAGCTCTTCAGAGACCTACATATAAACGATTAATATGAAGACGGTGCATAAGGTACAAAAGGTGCGGGTTAGAAAAAAGCAAAGATTGTGTTACATTGATCGACTGCTCAGTTGATCGAAAACGTATAAAACCAGTAAGGACAATTCCTTTCATCAAAACAAAAATCTCCCCGTTATACGACGAATAAAACTTGCTGAGATTAGATGATATTTATAAATTAGAAGTCTTGAAACTCGCAAGCTAGTCTGAACTCGCAAGCTAGTCTGCATTAAAGTTCATGCTTAGCGCCTTCGTCGCTTTTTCGTGACTGGATAGATGAGAAATCCATCAATTAGTTTCTTTGATCTGCAACTGAGTGTGAAGCAACACAAGATTTATCGTTAATTCCTTCAAGAGGCAGCATTTATGACTTTGATTCGCATTCAAACAGTCCCAGCCTAAACCCTACTTCTTGACTAGTAAGCTTAGACGTTACCCATAAACCTAGAGGTTACAAATGAACGCAGTAGCGACCAGTTAACCACCGCATTCAAACTATCTCTCGTTTTTCACAATGATTGATGTTTTCTCTAGAGAAGCCAACAAGCTTTATACTTCTATGTAATAACATCAGCAGCACATTAAAAAGCTGTATATGATAATATTGCGGCGCTCTGCACAATTTTAGCATTGCAACTAGTCAATGAACTCACCACAGAAGCGCGTTTACTGTTAGGAGGGCATTGTGACACGACCCTTTTCACTTTACCTTTTAGTAATAAAAGATCAAATGTTGCTAAGTGAATGAAACATGCCCGACTCTTTTGATGGCTGTTGTAGGTGATACCGCCTCCCCTTTATACTTCTCGCTCAGCCACAAACTCACCATTTTTGCTTGTTGCACAAGTGTATTTGAATGATCACACATTTTGGTCAGGATTTTATTGGCAGCTTGATTACGATTGCGGAACGCTGATTTGGAAGCGACGGCGAGAGGATAAATAAGAGCCTAATACATAAGCTGGTAAGTCATATCTGACACAACTTGCTAACTCCATCACCTTAAAAGCCTAAAATGTTCGACAAAAGGCAGTTGAAATTACCGTAAGTTATAAGACCGAAAAAATAAGAAGGTATGTGAGTTTGCGCTCTTAAGACAGCAACCATCCAAAATATCTGGGTTAAATTCCACCACGTTCTGTCGCGATTGAATTCGTCAGGCAATAAATAACTCGTAGTAGCGTTCATTTTCTCTACTTAATTGTTTTTATTTTTAGCCACGAATTAATCAAAACAAAATGAATACTCGCAGCATTACGCCGCAGCGTGTAACAAGTGGCGGGACGCATATTTCTGTTTGGTTCTACAGAAAATTTTTTGTTTATTCTATTACCACCACTCTACCCCCATCCAGGAATAGACATTAAAAAGTGTTTAAAATCAAAACTTAGGGCAACACCGAACCCCGACCCTTTGCGTAGCAGTCCAGCATACTGACCGATACACCACGCCGCTGTTGCAGGCTTCAGTACAATTTTTCTATTTAATCTCATTTCGATCGAGCCCTATCTTTTTCTGTAGAACCCTTTGGATTTATGCTGGCGGGACCCATCTCCGCGGCTGAGCGCCTGGGCAACACAGCTCCAAAGAAATGTCGCAGCGGTTGTGAGCCGTAGACGACACTGTGTCCGATTTGACCGGTCTGAGAATCGAAGCCAAGCCTCCCACACCGATAGCGATGCGCTGAACTGAGCAAACTGGCCAGTGCCACGAAATTAATGCACAGCATAAACAAAATACAGCATGGTTAAAAGCAAGGAAACAGCGAGGAAAAATACGCGTTGAAACGTGCGGATCACAATCGAAACACGTTCGAAATGAAGCTGCGCTTAAGGTTTTGTCCTCGCTAATATAAAACTTGTAGCGAAGTTGGCTAATCCAACATACTTTAAGTATGATTTGAACTGGAATTTCGTGCATAAGCTCGAGCGCATCACTCACAACTAACCTGAGGGTGATGTCTCCCGATGTCTGTCAGAAGTTGATGATTAATAAGGGACACTAAAGGGCGTGGAGTGTCGATTCGAGCTATAAGTTGAGGGATAACCTAAAATTACAAAGATCATAAAATAGACAGCAGTAGGAGGTAGCATAGTATTCCATTAAAATTTTATCAAACTGGACGATCAAAAAAAAATTTTAAATATCAATAAATATTGGACACGATGCAACACAAAGCGATATCATCATTATCAATCCAGTTTTAATTCAGTTTTTTCCTCGTCACCGAAGGTGGCCGAATACACCTCATCACCTCCGCGATTGCTCTCACTCCTTCCCTCCACGTCGTTCGATCTGCAGCTTCTTCGATTTTCAACCCGACTTTCATCACACTCTCTTCCACCTGCCTCTTCCATGTCATTTTTGGCCGTCCTCGCTTTCGCTGTCTATTCACTTCCATCATCATTGCCTTCTTCAGTATATTATCATCTTCTCGTCTAATCACATGTCCATACCATCTCACTCCATTCGCCTTTACCATTCTGTCTAACATTTCCTTCAAACCCAACATCTCCATCAGTTCCTCCATATTCCTTCTATCCACTAATTTTACTCCACACATTGACCTCACCATGGCTCTTCAGTTCTACTCAAAATTGCCATTTCACTTTCCCTCAAACACCAAGCAATTCACTTTCCCACAAATTTTTCTTCGCATCATCATGAGGTTTTATTGGAGCATGTATTTTATGGCCGCATGCCCTAGCTGACGCCAACCACAGTTCTAAGCAGTGGGCCTAGCCTTTGCCTAAAAGGCATGCCCTGCAAGGCAACAAGGTTGCTGAAGTAGTTTAGCCGGCCAGTCGAGACCATTGCCCGTTTGGCGCCAAGCGGAGGCACTACCCAGCTAAGCGTAGACAATGAGACTAGTATGCAACGTACACCAAATTCCTGGTCGACTGTACAAAACATAACAGTACTACCCATTGTCTACGCTAACCACGCCTAAGTTGTCTACGATATAATAATAATAAAACGCATAAGCTGCGTTGAAACCCAACATTACTACAATATATTTACCTAACTAGAACTAACATAGGACCTTTACCAAGGTTTTACTTTTCAGATATATCTATTAAATGATGTTAATTATTGGAGGTAACATTACAACTTGAAAAAACCATCGACTCAAGGGTTTTTCGACACAGTACCTGAAGCCAGTTTTCTATTTTGATGCTTTTTATTCCTTCCACAAGAACGTCGTTCATCTCCGCAAAATGACCGTAATCAAACCACAGTGTCAGAACTCTGTGATAAATATAATAATTGTACATTATGAGATTACACTAAAACAAAGAGAAGCGCAGTGACAATTAAAATAATCTAAAAAGGAAAAAAAGATCAAATCTTCTTGGGATATTACGCCGAAGCGTGTAACGAGTGGCGGGGCGCATCTCCGCGGCTCAGCGCCTGAGCAACACCATTCCGAAGAAACGTCTCAGCGGTGGCGAGCCGTTGGCGACGAAGTTCGACTGTTGGGAGCTTCATGCGAACAAACTCACATTTTAGTAATACAAAAAATGACCACAGACAAAAAACGTTACCCTTTCTTACAAGTGGTGTGGTCGCCTCGATTAACAAAAAAAAAACAAAAAAACTCAGTGACCTGAGAGTGTCTTGTAATGAGTTGCCTTGTGACAGAGCTATGGAACGGAAAAATCCTTGCACTGATGGGACAGCAAATTTGAGAATGGTCGAGGTGTAGTCGGCCTGCAATAACATATAACTAGTAAAAACAAGTGACAGAAGGATGGAATACTAACATTTTAGAAACTAGAAATTCCGGCGTTTTGTAGCCACACTCCATATTTATTAGAGATTTGTCATGAGGTTAAAGGTCACGATTACTTCCAAGTGACGCACCTCCATGAAAAATTCCTTATGGAAAACAAAGTGCCCGTTATAAAAAGTGAAGAAAGAAACCATAGTGCCAAAGCATAGAAAGCATAGTGCCCGTTATAAAAAGTGAAGAAAGCTATATCGACGTATTAATCAGTTCGGCGACAAACAAATCAATAACCCTCGATATAAACCACTACTAAACGGAAACCATTCTCTACCTAAACAATAAAAAGCTACAAAGTACAACGATGTTACTTTTGGCAATGCTTCTCCTTTTGATAATTTTGAAACATCACTTTCCAAATCAGAGACATCAGAATCCGATTCCAAACTGCTCTCACGACGGCAATCTGCAAAAAGTCAACAACCCGCTCACACAATATACATTCATGCTCGGTATTCAAGAATACCCAGCCGATGAGCGCAGTTAAAACATCGCTATCGTTGCTGGAGGTCTGAGGTTCAACTCCTGCGCCGGCCAAATCGGACACAATTACCCCGTCCACATGTCCATTCTAATCGTAGTGGGCTTTAGGCCTGCGTTTCTGGGTTGCATTTCCTGCATCATGATCAATTTTTTGATGCCACAGCCAAAAAAAAGTAACTGTGACATAAAGAAATTAATTATGATGCAGAACTAGAACCAGGGACTGCGGGCCTAAAACCCACTAAAATTGGAAATGTGGACAGGGTAACTGTCGCCTGCAAGTCACCGCTGCGTCGTTTCTTCGGAGCTGTGTTGCCCAGGCGCTAAGCCGCGGGAATGGTGCCTACAACTCGTTCCACGCTTCGGCGTAATATCGCGAGTGGAATGAAGATTTGATTCAAGAATATTTCAAATTTATTCGTTTACCTCAAAGCTTAACCACTCGGCAACCGCAAGCTTAGCAGTTGTACATTTTAATCAAGCAACTCTCAGTAAATACCCAAGTGTTTGTCTTTGAAACATAAAAATGCAGCGAACCCAAGATTTTAGTCTACACTAGACAGCAGGGGTTTCTAACCGGTAAGAAATTACCTAGTAGTAGGGAATTAGGTTTTTTAAGCGGGGAATTAAATACCGTCCTGTACCGCTACAAATGACCCGGAATTTTACTCCCAAAGGTAAAAAGACCGTTCTCTTTCTTGCAGCCGAATTAGTCAGCGCGCAGTAACGACCCTTTTTTTTTGAACAGCGGTTTTTGCAGTCGGAGTATTTTGTTTGGTTTAAAACATTCATATTTTGGGTAATTGAGGGTCAGTAACATCAAAAGTGGGTAATGAAAAAACAAAGGTTCGAAACCGCTGGTCTCGAGTGTTCAAGAACTCATTCTACTCACCAACGAAATAAATATCAGATATAACAGCTAGTCCAATGGTGCTAAGCTAATCAGATATCGATATAAGCAAACAACATCCGCAATAAATTACGTTAATATTACTTGTATTTATTCACAAAACAAAGTGACATTGTGGCACAGTGCAGTTGAATTTTGCAAAAATACTAAGTTTCTACATCAAGCAACTAGCTTTTTAGCTGCGTACCAAAACAACATCCATTCGAAAGATATCAGGTTGAACTTAGATGTGTTTTTGAAAAAGACAAATTATTATTGTTACACAAATGAATCGCGAAAGTATTTCCGGAAAATAACGAAATATTCTCACCGGCATTTTCCAAAACATTGCAAGGCACTATAATATATAATACATTTCACGGAAGCAAAGCATAACGAGTACTTGGAGAAAAATTTTTCTTTGTAAAGCTATTTCCATACTTCAAAAGACCTGCCAGCTGGCGTAGCGGCAAAACACGTCACTACTGGCGCGGAAGATCTTGGGTTCAACTACCGGGCCGGTCAAATCGGACACGGTCGCCAACGACTCGCCACCGCTGCGATGGACCCCGTCACACTTCGGCGTAATACTGTGAATGTAATGATTTGATTTCACATCACACAGTAAATCATCATTCAACTAACCTTCCTCGACAAGAATCTCGTTTTCAGACGACTGCTCAGTGAACGACTCCATCTTGTTTTTATAATGTAAAACGCATTCAAAATTCACGACCGCCCAAGAGTGCCAAGCCTGCAAATATAACTACTCAAAACTTCGATATTATAACAACAGCAGGTAAATATATGATGGAATATCAAAGATGGCATTGCGGTTAAGATATCGGGGTGGGAGGTCAGTGGTTCGATTCCCTGGTCGGTCAAATCGGACCCTGTGTTGCCAACGGCTAGCCAGCGCCGCGCTGTTTCCTCGGGAAGTGATGGACCTCGCCACTCACTTCCACATAATACCGCGAGTATAATGACGATTTCATTTTATTTATTACATTTTAATATCGGGAGATCATAACTGAATATACAAACGCGCCCATCGAATAGAAAAGCAACCACCTAGTTTTTCGTCGACCCTAACGTAGTAACGAAGCTACGAAGAGCTAAAAATCAATACTAATATTTCTCTAGTATGTCAGAGGATAGTAAGAGTGCTAAGATAATGGTAACCAACACACTGTATGTACCTTGTACCAGGATCCATCTTGCTCGGTCGACATTCGATGACATCGAATAACTTCAGATATTGTTTTTTCGCTAATTCCAAACAAATCTTGATTCCAATTTCCCATTTTTAAGTAACATCTGGAATGAAAAATAAATTACACAAGAATCAAAAATCAAATCTTCATTATTATCGCTGCCTGCATTTTTTTTTCGGACATTTTTCGGTCATTGACCGATTTTTTTAAGAAATGACCGAAAATTTTTACGTCATTTCGGACAAGATGTTTGAAAAATATTTGGCTGCTTTATTACGCGTATGCTCTTTGAAGAAAACGTTTCGAAAAACTCGGTAAATCATGTCTTGAAAATTTCTAATAACAAAAACAAATTGCTGAAGTTTCATCACTTTCTGCATACTGCCTGAAGAATGCGAATCGTTTGAAGTTATGTTAGAAAGTCGTTTTGGGCTGCCAATTTTTCGACTAAGAGAAAATCCTTTTTTCTACGTTTGGAAAAAGAGTTAAGCGCATATCTGAAATTTTGGGTGCGTTCCAGAGGCCGATTTAGCACTGCTTGGAAATTTCGCCACATTGCCCACAGGATTCCCAAAGCATCAAAAACAACCGGCACTTTCAAATGATTTAAAGACGACGAATTTTAATGGAGACACTTAATAAATATGCCGGATCAAAGTCAATTTAGTAGAAGTCATTAGGCTACGGAATTATCAAAAAAAAGGAAAAAAATCGATGGCGTATATCCTATATATACCCTTAAGATAATCTAATAAACATTTAATGCAAAACTTAAAAATTAATCACGAAATGGAGCACGATAAACAAGTTTGGAAGAGAATGAAAGTTACGTCTGCTTTGGCGCATTATAGCAGACTTTTTTCCATGAAAATTGCTGATTTTTTGTTCGCTTTTCATTAAAGTTTAAATGCATTAAAACTAGAAGTTGTGTTATTGTTATTGGTTAAGTCGCGATTTCAAGGAAAAGTTGCGAATTTGCCACTAATAGAGTAGACCAAAGTAAGCCTGTAAATTTCAGCAAAATTCGGTTGAAACCACAATATCAAATGTGCCGAATTTAATTGAAAATGTCAGAAATTTTTTAAGTAGTTTTTGGACAATTGTCCAAAATATTTTGGCAAAAAAAGAAAACAGATCGCTGCATCACGCCAAAACGCGTAACCAGGGCATCGAACCGCTTGAGATATCGCTCCGGTTTAGGCTCAGGTTGCGCAAAATCAATTTTTAGTGGTTTACCTCTAGTTCAGGTTTTTCGTTGCTTGATTTTGCAGGTTTAGTTCCGGTTAAAATTAAAAATACTCGGGTTTAGGTTCGGTTGAGGTTTGCAGAAGCAAAAATTCAAAGGTTTAAATTCGGTTTGAGTTCAAGTATTTGAAACCGTCAATTCGACTTATGTTTTGGTACACAGCTACAGGCGGATTTTTTAAAATACTTATTGCATTTAGGCTGGTTGAACTTTTTAAGATGCTACTGTAGCTCACAAGGGATGTCCTCAGCTGCAGAAATAATGTCAGATTAACTTCAGATGTCGTTAACCGCTGTTATAACCACAACAATCACTCTTAGAAAAAATCTTTATTAGAACACATACGATCTAACATAATGAATGCTTTTTTAGTCCAAGCTTAAGAAGTAAAACAACAAAACTTTCACTGATGTTAGGTTAGACAAGGCTCAAGTTAGACGAAAATTATTTTAACGTTTGAAATCCCGCTAAGGTTCAAAAATTTTGATGACCTTGGGTTCAGGCTAGATTTATGTCTATTAAATTATAAATTTACGGTTCGGTTTGGGTTCAATGAAAGGAAGCGGACAATACGGGTTTTCGGGGTACGTTCCGGTTCGACGCCCTGCCGGTAACCAGAGACGGGTAACCGGTAACCGATCTGCGCGGTTTAGTGCCTGGTCAACCGAACTCTGAAGCAACGTCGCAGCGGTGGCGAGCCATTGGCCACACTGAGCCGATTTGACCGGTCCGGAAATCGAACTCCAGATCTCCAGCACCCACAGCGTGCGCTTAACAACTGAGCTAACCGGTCGGTAATTATTGATTCAGCATTAAATAATTTTCATCAAAATACTTCATTAACTTTGACAGCTTACATAAGCATTACAACAGAGCAGGTGATGCTTGGCCGCAGGTTGGCCAAAAAAGAATTAAAACTGTCAGTTGTTTCATAAAGATTTAAAATATGAGGCTTACTATAGTAGCTGGGAATTTACTGTACCGCTTCATTTCTCACAAGAGAAATAGCACACATCGATGTGTAATGCTTTGTCGAGAAATTTTTGTTGTTAGTCGTAATAAAGGCAGAGCACTGAATACAGTATATCTTGCCAAAAACACAAATCCACTACAGAATTAAACTTTCCTCAAAATCAAAATTAGCAAATCAAACTTTCCTCAAAATCAAATAACAAATAACGACACTGTCAACCTAAGTCTTTCCGTTTTTTCCATAGAAAATCACCGACTTGTTTGCACGAGTAAATCACAGGGATTCTACACCTGAGGGGCACAACTCCGCTCTGCAAGGTTTGAGTGATAGATTGAGTAGCACTTTTGTATTCTGACCACCGCCCATTTGTGGGGTTTTACGTACTCCAGTCTCACTATCTTCACCAAGTACTGGCATAGTGCCTCCTAGGGGCGCAGAGCGGGCAACGATCTCGGTGGATCGGCTAAAATATGCCAGTGACCCTACTGCCTTGTAGGGGACTTAACCTCTTTAGGTAAAGGCTAAGCCCACAACTTATAACTGTGGTTGGCGTCAGCAAGGACATGCGGCCGAAAAAATCATATTTGCCTCAATCAAAAATATCATGCAGCAAAAGGAGATAGCAAAGAGAGATATGTGTGGTTCCTCAGTGTTGGACCCTAGGGCACTGAGGGCGAATAGAGTTACTAGGAAAAAACCCAGTTTGAAGGCAAGTAGTGTTAAGCTAATGATAGCTCCTGGGAAAGCCGCTAAGGAGACCACGAAGCTTGATAACACTCAAGTGCAAAAACCTCAAACTGTGCTTAGACTTGGAACAGTTAATGTGGGAACATTGATCGGCAGAAGTGCGGAAGTGGTTGAGACATTGGGAAGATGGAATGTGGATGCCCTACAAGAAGTAAGTTACAAGAAAGAAGGTACAAAAATTGTGAAAGGTGGAGAATATGAATACAAGTTATACTGGATGGGTGAAGAGGTGGGCCAAGGAGGTGTTGCAATAATGATTAAGAGTGAGTTGATGCAGAAAGTAGTAGAGGTGAAAAGAGTGTCCCCGTGAATAATTACGATGGACATAGTGAGTGACGAGGAGATCTTCACAGTGATATCTGTGTACTGCCCTCAACGTGGAAAAAGTGACGAGGATAAGGATGCATTTCACGACGAGCTATGTGATGTAGTGATGTCTAAAAAGAGAAAGTGTTTTGTCATGGGTGACTTTAATAGTCACGTGGGATGCTCATCTAACGGAAACTATAGTGCGTGGTGGTTTTAGTTATGGAGGAAGAAATCGCGAAGGGGGAAGACTTCTAGAACAGGCGCACAGTTTCGACATGGTAATCGTATGGTAATTGGAATCGTTTCGACATGATAATTGGAAAAATGATCTTGAAAAATTGATTTCATACAAGTCCGGTAGACATGCCACAGTAGTGGATTACATTTTGATGGAAAAGGGTGATTTGAAAATGATTAGAGATGTAATAGTAATACCAGGGGTAGAATGCTTTGCACAACATAGGTTATTAGTGATGGATATGAAGTGGAATAAAGTTGTGAAAGATAAGGCATCGATGTTGAAGAAACAAGTGAAATTGTGGAAACTGAAGGAGGAAAAAATGCAAAGACGGCTGGGTGAAGAACTGGAAAGAGAGGGATTGTGTGCAGTGGAAAACTGGGATGAGTGGGGAAAGACATTGATGAATACAGTAAAAAGGATATTTGGCGTGACGAATAAGCACAAGAAAAGACAGATCTCAAGGTGATGGAATACACAGGTGGCAGAGGCCATCAAAGAAAAAAGAAGATTGTACAAGAACTGGCAAAAGAGAGACGATGTATCGAGACAAAAATACTGGTTACAAAAGAAGTTAAGCGAATAATTGCTACAGTAAGAGAAAGAGAAATGGAACATACATTGGAGAGGCTCACGGAACAAAAAACAGAAGGACTAAAACAAACTTTCAGGATGGCAAGACAAGCCAGAAAAATATGACGGATATCATTGGAATACCATGTACCCATGGTAAGGATAGACAGTTAAAGGTATCTTGGAAGGATAGAATAGAAGTGAGGAAAGAATATGAAGAATCATTACTTAATACCGAAAATAAATAGAGTGGTGTGCTCAGCAATCAGGGACAGATTGAGGGACCATGTGAGAAAGTAACGGAAAGAATGGTATAAGAAGCCCATGGTCGCATGAAAACAGGAAAGGCTGCTGGACCTACTGGAGTTATAGGTGACTAATTAAAAGTAAAGGTAGAAGATAGTGTAAAACGGCTTATGGATGTGGCCAATGGGTTGTTGGGTGGTGCAAGGATGCCAGAAAGTTGGGGGAGAAGTGACTTGCTACCTTTATATAAAGGAAAAGGTGATACAAGATCATGCAGAAGTTACAGAAGTGTCAAACTGCTTGAACATGGGGTGAACGTGATTGAAAGAATTTCTGAAGAACGTTTAAGGAAGAATGTAAAGTTGGATGAAACGCAAATTGGATTGGTACCAGGCGAAGGTTCAACAGATGCGATTTTTTTGGTGCGTCAAATGATGGAAAAGTATGAAGCAGCTGGGAAAAAGCTATATTTAGTGTTTGTAAACCTGGAGAAGACTTTCGATCGAGTCCCAAGAAGGTGATAGGAAAGAAGTGTTGGAAAGAGAGATCCGAGCCATAATGGAAATGAATAATTGGGTGGAGACAGCATTGAGGATAGAGGACCGAAGGTCTGAATGGTTTGAAGTAAAGGTTGGAGTTTACCAAGGCTTAATTCTCAGTCCACTTTTATTTGCCATAGTATTGGACGAAATAACAAAAGATTAAAAGGCAAGGAATACCGAAAGAATATCTATATGCCGATGACCTGGTGCTTCTTGGAGACTGTTGGTATGAGATTGAAAGGAGGTATTTTACGTGGAAGAGAGCGCTTCAAGAGAAAGGGTTGAAGATAAATGTTAATAAGACAAAGACCTTTTATACTGGCAATATTTTGATAACTCAATCTAAAGTGGATCCTTGCGCAGTGTGCGGAAAAAGAGTAGGAAATAACTCAACTAAATGTGAAAAATGCAGTAAGTGGGTGCATAAACGATGCACAGGAACTAATGGAAGTCTGGCACGTGCGGATAATTTTGAATGCAAATGTTGTCGAGATGTGAAAAGTCAAAGAAGAGAAACAATAAAATTGGATAACCGAACTCCGTACAACTCATACCAGCAACATTGTTACATTAAACTTCAAAACCTGAACACATAATGAATAAGTATTTACTGAAACGATTGGATGTCCATAAATAAGTGAGTAAACATTGTGATTTGGGTTTATTTTGACATCAGCACAAGTCATCAAAAATTACTATAAACGCAAAGATTGGCTTTTACCAAACCGTTCGCGTTCCTCGTTTCAGCTTGTGAGTGTGCCCAGTGTTGTGATTTCTGGCTCCATGCCACATTTTTATGTCGTACCTTGCCAGTAGATGTTTCAACTCTCCTGCTTGCTCAGCATCCGACAGTGACGTGGGAACTATCTCAAGATTTTCCACAAATTCATACATGCTCTCCAAAGCGTCCCTCTATAATTCAAAAACAATTTCTTAATTTTCAGTGGAAAAAATTGAAAATTTGCTCAACGAACCTTGCGATCCTGCTTCCAGATGTGTTTAATATAAGCGTATGACACATAAGGGAAGGTTGTAGGCAAGGTTGAGCTTGGCTCACTGATTGGATCAATTTGCAAGAGTTTGACCAAAGTCTTGTGAGCTAACATCTGCAAAAAACAACAACGTTGCGTTAAAAATCTTCCTTATACTTGCGGTAATACGCCGAAGCTTGTAACGAGTAATGGGATCCATTTCCGCGGCTTAGCGTCAGGGTTACACAGCTTCGAAGGAACGTTGCAGCGGTGGTGAGCATTTAGCGACACTGTGTCCAATTTGACCGGCCTGGAAATCGAACCCCAGACCTCCGACATCGATAGCGTAGTGCTTAACAACTGAGCGAACCGAGTTGACTACCGGCTCACTACTGGCCGGTTGACTTCCAAGAACTTTGTTGGAAGCAAAGTTTCAAAATAGAATTTAAGATTTCCTATAAAATCAGTAAAAATAGAATACAAACTAAGCAAAGAAAAATCGATCGAGCACGAGCAGTACCAAACAGCTCATTCAAGCCTCAAACCGAAATCTGAATCATCGGTAGTTTACTGGAAACACAGCTTATTTGCTTAGCGCAGTGAACTGAGTGATAGATTAAAAAAAAAAATTGTTCATAATCGCAACTCCTTGGCTTCAATTCCTCAAAATTTCGTCATAGCGACTTTGGATAAGATGCTTCAAGTCGTCTTAAATTTAGAAAAATCAACCTAAACACGGAAAACCAGACAGTTTTCACGCCGAAAGCTTTATTCTACTGCATGGTACAAATGGTACATTCATTTCTCGTGCTGAGTGCAAAAATGGATAACACAGAATTTATAGCCTCAGAGCAAACCCGGACAAAGAAGTATTTACTTTTCGTCCACTTTTCATACATAAACTGGCAAACTTCAGTAATGTCCTCATATCTTCTTGAGGGGAAACCACCAGAGAACGAACTTGAATGATACGTTGCCAATCTTCCAATTGACGCTGGCAACCCTAAAGCATGGAAATATTTTCAAAAACAAATTCATTACGAATAACTAAATTACTGGCACTAACGTTAAAATTAGGATACATTCATCATGACAGTTTAGTAACAATAATAATACATTTCCACAGCGCTTTCCCGAAGGAAAATTTCGATCAAAAACGCCTAACAAAAATAACTAAAACCACAACAGTGGAAACAGTAGAATTAGGAGGTTTGCATGGTAAAAACAAAAAACAATCTAATCTGACCACGAAGTCACACATCTGAGCTATTCACTCGCCGTATTTTCAAGCATAGCAGATTGAAGGGTTTTTATGGAAGATTTTTCGTTTATAATTGCGTCAAAACATTCATAAATTGCAAAACTTCTGTTAATCGCATAAACTACACATGCAAAAAAGTAGATACAAAATTTTAAGGCGTTGACATGTTTTAAAATAAAATCTCATGAAAGCAAACGTCTCATTTAAATCGGAAACACTGTAAAATGAAGGATTACTGAATATACAGATCTTTGAAGAGAATGCATAGTTTCTGTGCCAGAACAAGTTTATTATGTTTCATATTCCATACTACATAAGTTCAACGCAAACCTGCAGACGATCCCACCAGGCTTGTCTGATGATCGGACGACGATCAGGCATCAGTTTATAATGAATCACTTCTTCCAATTCAGCAAGTAACTGGCAATTGACGAGAGCAGGATAGGCGCGACTGTGCGATTCGCCAGCAAGAGCTGTCAGTTCGCTATCTAATACTTCTCTCGCTTCATTAATACACTGAAAACATGAATAAAAAATCAAATTTTCCTTACACTCGCGGTATTACGACGAACGTGTAACGAGTGGCGGGGCCCAACTCCGTGGCCAAACGCCAGGGCAACCCAGCTAGGAAGAAATAGCGCAGCGATGACAAGCCGTTGGCGACAAAGTGTCCGACTTGACCGACCCGCGAATTGAACACCTGACCTTCCGCAGGGACAGCGATGTGCTTAACTTGAACAAGACAGCAACAACCTTACTTATAGCTCAACTGTCAATTACAATAAAAAGACGATGTCAACCAACTCTTAATAAGATTTTGCTAGTGCAAAACTGCAAAACATAGATACTACAACATATGGCAAAGCGCAAAAATTTGATACTTAAAACAGTGCCATCGCATATGAAGATGCAAAATGAACAAAACAGGCAAAAGGTGCTGAAGTCAACTTTCGTGCTTTTAATTCTGATATCCATCAAATTTTTCTTCTTCTATGCTTGGGTAATTGGTTGAGTTAATGTCATACGAACTAGTGAGTAATGATGGAATGAAAACATGTAGAGAGCTAACACATTAAAAAAGATTCGAGTAGGCACAAAAATTTCACGAAGTATGATGTCAGTATCGCAAAGTAGGCAAACGGCTGCAAAACTCACCTCTTGAGCTTGTACGTAATGACTGTTATGAATGGCAATGACAGCGCGATACAACGACCCATCATAATGCTCACGTGGTATCATGCACGTGTATTCATCCATTTTGTCCCACTTTCCAAGACCCCATGCGGCTGCTGCGGCCAAACGAGCCATTTTTCTCTGGGCCTCACCAGCGCAGCTTCCCCACTGATCCCCAGCATATTTGTACAAGGAATCCCTGCGAAATATGAAGAGGCAACATCGTAACTACTGTTCTTTTGCTTGAACAACGTCATAGGCGTGCAAATCAGACAACAAGTACAGGAGAATACCGATCATCCGAACTAATCAAAACCAGGCGTGGTTCGTATAATAATTAGAACAACATGCAATATTACGAAATTACATCATATACATTATAAACTACGCATACATTATGATTGATTGTACAATATATTATTAGCATTGGCTGTACAGTAACCACTTCATTTTTTGTTTTAAACTTGTCACTCTTTTAGTCGCTGGCATATTTGGACGCACAGCATGGCATTTTGTTAATTTCTTTTGGTAAAGTGGTGTTCGGATAATAAGTGCTCTACCGTAGTATCAAAAAAATCAATCACATCTTCTCTACGCCAAAGCGTGTAACGAGAGCAGGGGCTCATCTCCCAAGAAACGTCGCAGCAGTGACGAGCTCTAGGCGACAACGCGTTCGATTTTACTGGTCCAAGAATTGAACTACGAACCTCCCGCACCGATAGTGATGTCTCAAAAACCGCGCTAACCCGTCGGCATAATACTACCAGCGCGAATATTTATCGAAATGAAGTCATTTTCTTTTGATATTTGAATCACTGTTTCCTTGTTCTAAAAACTATTTAACCCATGTGAAGGTCAGACATTTTATCTGCATAACCAATGACATTTACACAATCATCGCAACGATAAGAATCAAATTGAAGTCAAAATAGCATTTTCTATGTAGGGTGAATAGAAGCCAATGAAAATACGGCTGTAGGTCAGAGAGAACTTGCCCAGTGCCCTCATATCCATTTGTTAAAATTTCTGCATCACAATAATATTTTAAAGTTACAATCGCGTTTTTTTGAATTTTGAAAGTGAAAATTTGATTACGATGCAGAAAGAGCAGAGTTTGGCCCTTGAAGTAATACCAAGTAAAGTAAAAGAGGTTTACCATTCGCCCAATGCTTCGAGACACCTCATATAACCGAGTTTATTCTCAGCTGATCTTTCCTCCTTGTTCATTCCATCAAAACACTCCGTATCACTGAGAGGTACTTTGAGCTTGAAGTGATAAGCTAATTTCGCTTCCTCCCACTTATGAAGTCTCTCGTACCATTCAACGTTAATATCATGGTGGGTCTAGTGATGAAAAGATGTCAGTGGAAAAATTTAAAGCTCAGCAGTTGTTTAGAAAATAATTTCCACTTTCACAAAATTTTCTGCATTTACACTAAACGTATTTCCTCAGTACGACAGACGCGAAGCGACAAGCATGTACCCTGCAAACACTAAATTTCACAAAAAACAATTTTTTATCATACAGTATCACACCAAAGCGTGTAACGAGTAGCGGGACTCATCTCGGCGGCTTAGCACCTGGGCAACACAGCTCCGAAAAAACATTGCAGCGGTGGCGAGCCGTTAGCGACAGTGCGTCCGATTTGGCCGGCCCGGGAAATCCGATCTCCAACCTTCGGCGCCGATAGCGGTGCTGTGGTCCCTACGCTAACGATACAGCAAAGTGGAACTAGAATGAATATTTTCCAAGAGACACAAGCAATTGCTAATACACTTTTCGACAATTTAAGGATCTCTAAGCTACCTGCAATCCAAGCTATTCACGGCATTGGTTGCACACCTGGTCTATTCATAATATTTTAAACTCACAGCAATCGCACAACCAAAAACTACCAATGCATATAAGGCTGCTTAGCTTAGACCAGCAATTTTCAAAACAACTATCTTAAAATCTACCATACTGAAATTTGGATAACATTAGAAAAAGCTGTTTCAAAACTTACATTTGGTTGTTGTAGATTCTGGATGTGATATATAAGAGCTCCATTGGCCGCTTCTGGTTGCCCTAATTTGCTGTTGATACTGAAAAGCAAAGGAGAGTAAACAACTGTAGTGTAGCTAACCTAATAGCAATATAGGCTGATTTATCAGCTGAGATGGCCGAGTGGTAAAAGCGTCCGCCTCGGGAGCTGTAGACTTGGGTTGGATTCCGAGTCGGGTCAAACCAATGACTTTAAAATTGGTATTCACAGCTTCCCTGCTTGACGCTCAGCATTAAAGGGACAGTGTGGAGAACAAGCCGGCAAGTTTACTTGTTTGCCGTTGGGAAAGGCACTCAGCGGGATTCCCCCATTTTGGTGTGGTGGACAGATGGCCGGCAACTCCTAAGCGAGCTCGTATAGCGCATTGATCGCTTTCTCGTGGTAGGAGGATAAATATGCAACGAAATACAAAAAAATGCAAATATTGTAACAGTGCTACACTGTGACTATCGCAAAGTTAAATAATAGAATTATAATCAGTTAATCACCATCTCAATCAAATAAGCAGCATACAAAACCACTTAACTTTAGTCAAAAGACTATAGCCAGTATGCTAGTAATCATTCTACAAACGTTTCGGTAAAAGCTTATACTATCATCAGCGTAAAACTCCAGAGGTACTAGGCTAGAACAAAATCATAACCGAAACGTTTGTAAAATGATTACCAACATACTGGCTATAATCTTTTTACTGAAGTTGAGTTCAAAAACTCATTAAAATGCTCCTAGCTTTGTAACAAACAACTCACTTGATCAAATCTCCAATCACGTCGTTGTTAGGATTTTTATGAAATTCTAATTCCTTGTAATGCAAAGCCTTCGCAAACGCGCGACACCTTGAGGCAGTTTCACCCAGTAGAGCTACACCACTATCTTCTCCCATTGGCAAAGCTCCCTGCAGAGAAATAATTAGTAAATAACTTGCATATGGAGTTGGTCGAGTGCTAGGTGCATTGGGCTCCGGAGCTAGTCTCGATGCGCAACTACGTCATCTTCCATCATGCACATACTTCACCAGTGTAAAAACCAAAGCTGCGCTTATGTGGCTTGAAAGAAATAATAATAATCAATCAGAAAATAACTAATAAAAATTACAAGTTTTGAATCAAAACAGTGCAGTTTCTTCAAATAAAACGTATTTGTTAAAAATATTCCACTTTAAGTGAAATCGTTTGAGAATGTATAAAAAAACTGCAGTATATCACAATAGAAATATACGAATAATCGTTACGTAAATTCTAATCCATCATCCAACAACACAAAAGGAATTGGTCATTCGCAATCACAGACTGCTGTGTCATCGACTTGAATAACTGCAATGGTCTGTAATACTGTAGTAATACTGTCTTCATTCTTACCTTATCTGTATGCTCCATGAATTCAGCCAAATTGAGTAAAGTGTGAGTAACCTCCGGAGGCACATCAGATGCCTTCAACGCCTCTTCAATGCAACCAACTAGTTCATCCTGTTGGCCCTCGTCCAGCTCGGTCCAACAGGAAAGAAAGGCAGCGTTGAACAAATGTCTGCGATGTACATTGCAAACAATATTACACATGAGGTAACTTTGAGAGTATTTTAACCGACGGTGAAACACTAATGTCGAAGGATTGATTTTATCATGGTTAATTGTTTATCTTCCTGTAACGAAAAAGCGGCGGAGGCGCTATACGTAGGACGAATCCAGACTCGTTCAGAAGTTGCCTTCGAGTTTTCCGGTGGAGTTCTGCGTCTGACTCTTTTGCTACTTATTAAATTCTACTAAGCTGAGGTAATTATCGTGAAGCATCTTATCCAAGCACGCAACAATGAGGCTTGGGAGGGAGTTGAAACATCAACCCTGCGATTGTGGTCTCCTGAAAACGTGGTTCCGAACCACTATGCCACGTTACTCACACAGACAAGCTGCTTTATCAATCAGAAACTAAGTTTACGGCATAAAAAACAAACCAGGTAAAATGATATTTTATAGCAAGCAAGCTAGTATTCAAAAGAGAAGACTTGTCTCGTTAACAACCGCTGCTTAATCATCATTGCATGGCTTTCGAAAATAACGTAGGAAAAAATTATTGCGATCGACTGGAATTTCCGTCTCATGGTTTGTGCTTTTGTAACACTACAGCTTTGATTTTGCTCCATAATTTACTAAATCTGGTGCAAAGCTACCGTTTCAGTACCAAAGATCGGTGGAGCTGGCGCATTCCTGCACTTGCTTTTCCGATGCGGACAGCTAATTTGCTATTGTCTGCCGTGAAACATATTTTTTTATGATATAAAGCTAACCTGGCAAGAGGAGTATATGTCTTGGCCAATCCACCACAAGCTTTCAGAGCTAAAGATGGAGATTCTTTAAGTAACTCAACACTCAAATGCCTTAACCATTCCATCCAGTCGTCTTTTGAAATGCGTCTGTCGACTCTCCAAGCCTGAAACATAAACACTAAAAACAGGTACCTAGCTACAGGTTTGAAACGATGACTAAACATTAGCAGCATGACCTGACTAACAGTGGTTCTTGAAAGCTTTTAAAAATACTTGCTTTGCAATCCGTTTACAATTTTTTCGACCGCTCACGGTCCCCCGCAAATTTCAACATTAATTCAGGTTCAGAAGCCGGAAAAATTTTGCCTAGCTGTAACGATGTTTAACGTGAAATGTTATGAGTATTTGATCAGCTGCTGCATACAGAAAAATAAGTGAAATTCATTTATCGAAATAACGGTAACAGTTCAATGCGACGGGTGCATTTGCTAAGCGTCCATTTGATATCCAGGCTATACATATCAATACCAAATCAGAATTCCACAACCTCTTCGCCGTCGCCGAAGGATCCACGGGTCCCCAGTTTGAGAACCGCAGTACTAGAACAAGGCTCAATTAATCCCAAAACTAAGGGTTGTAAAATTAATTAAACAATTGATTCAATGCTTTTATTGCAATGACTCGTACATTTTTGCATGCCCTATACTTTTTAACTTCGCTCAACCCCGCTTTTAATTACACATCGTTAAAAAATTCCCAACAATCTAAAAAGCATTCAGTGCTAATTGCAACATGACCGGCTCTGTCAGTTAATGCTGCGACACTATTTTACCCCGTTGAACGATTAGTTTACCATCACTACCTTTTGTAAATTGCTGGTGTGAACATGGGGTTTCTTAGCGATCGCAGTGTCAGAAGTTGTCCCAGAATTTCCCTCGTCCATATTCTCTTTTCCATTCCAAAGAAACGCGTCGCTGTCTTCCCTGTTTGTTCCCTGTCAGACACAAAAAGCAATAAAAACGAAAAAAAATCAAATCTTTTTTATACATGCGTTATTACGTGGAAGCGTGTAACGAGTGGCGTGGCCCATCTCCGCGGCTTAACGCCTGGGCAACACAGCTCCAAAGAAACGTCTCAGCGATTGCGAGCCGTTGACGAAAGTTCGTCCGATTTGACCTGGAAGCCCAGACCTCCCATACCGAGAGCTATGTGCTCAACAACTGAGATAACCGGCCATTCCAAATTGATTCACTTTCAATAAACAATGAGCGAAACGCAATACATATACAAAAAACAATAAAAAATCCTTCGTTTTGATCTTCAACATTTCTATACCGGCACTTTTACCTGCTGAAAAATACTGAAATAGACATCATGCTGTTGGCAATTTCAACATTCCACACGACTGGTAGCCATATCTTTTCCAACACGCAATTGATATGTCAGCTATCACCATGACTAATTAATTCGATATTTACACAGAACTGAGACCGGCCGTTAGCTCAGTTGCTGAGCGCACGCTATCGGTGCGGGAGGTCTGGGGTTCGATTCCCGGGCCGGTCAAATCGGCACAGCGTCGCCAACGACTCGCCACCGTTGCGACGTTTCTTCGGAGCTGTGTTGCCCAGGCGCTAAGCCGCGGAGATGGGCCCCGCAACTCGTTACACGCTTCGGCATAATACGACGAGTATAATGATGATTTGATTTTTTGATTTGACATAGAACTGCATTTTCCGTATACATACTTGCGCATTTGTGTTAAATTCGATATTGCGAGTAGCTTTACAATAAAATAAACAATAACTGAGGTTATATTCAAATTATTGAACTGAAAATTCAACAGTAATTGAGGTATACTGCGAAGTGAGCTTGCTCTCTTACAGTCAGCAGCCACCCGTTAGATATGTCAAATGCGATAGGCTCCAGCCGTGAATCGAACCCGTCACGTAGGATCTGTCACCTGCGCGCGGTACCGCTAGGTCATGTCGCTGACAAATGCCACAAGATTCGATGCACAGCAACTGTTTCCTCTTAAAAATCTCAAAAAGTCTCGTTTCTCCGCCTTGCCAACTACGCATATTACCTGCGTGATTTTCAATACAAGCGTCTCATACTCCGAATACATAATCCGGTTTTTCTGTAACACAGCGTCAACTGCTGGAATGAAAGGCTTGAACCTGGGAAAATAAAAGTTAGTCGATTAAGTCGCTGTAAAATAACTAGAGTAATGAACGAAAAATTTCACAAAGCAATGAATTCGTAGAAGCAATTTTCTATGTCATAGTTCCTAATTTATAGAGAATTTCGATGAATGAACTGGACTTGAATCTAACCTACTAAGATCTTAGGCTAAATCAAACGTAAGCGGAAAAATATGACTTGACAGCCGAAATTCCTAATGTGTAAGAAAGTGAGATACGAACCAAAGTGGAATTCGAACCCACATATTTCGGAATGGCTGCATAGAAAATTTCCACTTTCTTGTTTGGCGATGTGATTGGCCAGAGCAGTTGCGCGAGTATGCTGCGAGAAATGAAATGCTTTGTTTATTCTATTATCACCACTCTACCCCATTCCGAATTACACGTTATAGAAATTAAGTTCGTTGAGAATAAAAATAAAAACCTAGCGCAGCATCGAACCCAGACCCTATGAGTAGCAACCCAGCGTGCTAACCGCTACACCACATCGCTGTTGCCGAATCTGGGTTCAATTTTTTTACTTATACTCATTTCGGTCGAGCCCTATCGTTCTCCTAGCGCTCTCCTCACAAATGCACTAGCCAATCAGATCGCTGGAGAGGAGAGTAAGAGCAAAGTGGAAATTTGCTATGCCCCAACCATTCCAAAATATGCCGCCCGCACCGACCAGTGACGTGTCACCAGCCCAAATTTCCTATTCACAGTGCAATTTTTAAGCAGGTTACGTCTTGTTGAACTTTCTAGCAAGGCAATTTTTACTTCAAAAAACTGTCACCGCCTGAAACTGAATGACAACACAATATCGTACATACATCAGCCCGAAAAAATGAAAGACAATATCCAATTATTCATCTTTTTTATGTTAACAGAACGTGTATAAACAAAACAATTAATTGCAAAACTAAGCACAAACAGATCATTGAAACAGTCGACTCGTCAGCGATATGGTCTAGCGGTAGGAGCCGGTCGTATTTGACATATATACCGGGTGGCTGCTGACTCGAGGAGCGCCAAGCTCACTTCGCAGTACCCTCAATTACTGATCAATTTTCAGTACAATATAATTTTGAAATAACCTGGAGCCGAATTGTCGAGCAGCTGAACAGAGAGTTTTCATTGCTTGAGTTTGCAGATCGGGGCAAGTATCAATAACAGATGCGAGTGGATGAACAACTTGTGACATGTACTCCCGTAGATCAATGCAGTCGAGAAGAGTGGATAGCGCTTCAAGAATCGCCCTGCAATGTCGAACAATGCAAAATCACATTGCTCAATAATATAATCATAACAAAAAATCAAATATTCATTGCGCTCGCGGTATTACATCGAAGAGTATAACGAGTGACGGGCCCGTCTCCGCAACATACCGCTTGGGCATCATGGGCTACTCAGCTCCGAGGAAACGTCAGCGTTGGCAATTTGAGCGGCCGGGAATCGAACCTCAAACTTCTAGCACGGATGGCGATGTGCCTACAACTGAACTACCGGCCGGTCTATATATCATCAGGCAAGTAATTTCTTGGGGGATAGCTTGTAATGTCACAGTTATTACAAAGACCCATGACCACTTTTTGTGAGATAAAGCCACACGCACTTTTGCAGTCACAGACATTATGTGTAACACATTAAAAAGTATTTCTGACATCAAACATTCAATTGCGATAAAAAAAATCCAGTGGACTTTGTAGCGTGTAAAAATATTGATGTATAGTGTAAATATGAAAAGCGCGAACACCCAAGTAATATTCTTCATACCACTATAATTATATTCTAGAATCTAGATGTCTGCACAATTGGGGAATGGCTTGATATGCGACATGCAACTATGGTGTTGATATCGAACGGCAGAGCACATAATAGATCACTGTACCCGATACTCTCCACCACATTGGATAGTTGAATTGGTCTGCCTGGATGATGATACAACCACATGCTTGCGTAAATCTTGTCCGCACACAAAATCACGAAAAAGATTATGCTTATACGAACAACATTCCAGCTTATCTACAGCATGTATGCAAACTTGCAAGCACCAAACGTTGAATAGTCGTAGCGAAAGCTTACTTGAGCAACATTATGGGTATGTTTTCGACTCTGTATTATTATTTAACAAAGCTGTAAAGCAATCATCACTTTTTCTGACCACACGAACGATGCCAACTATAACTCAACGCAGAGAAGATTTTGGCCTATTTAGTTCACATTCAACTGCTGCGACGTTTCTTCGGAGATGTGTTAGCAAGGCACTTAGCCGCGGAGATGAGCCCCGCCACTCGTTACACGTTTCGGCGTAATAACGCGAGTAAAAGAAAGATTTGATTTTGGTTTTCATTCACATTCAACTATGACACTAGAGAACTAACCCTTTTATGTTCGAAGGAGTATCAGGAGCACGTAGTAGCTGCATCATAGGAGGAAGAAGCATATGACTATAATCATCCAAGTTGATACCGAATATCTGGATCGCATGGAGCAGCTGCATAATGCAGAACGTTATTTTACCGCCGCTTCTCTAAGTGCATATCTTAGTTTTTCTTTCTCATTACATGAATGCAAGAATTGCAAATATCAATAGGCAAAGTAATACAAGTAGATAATAATGTTTATTTTTGCATTGTAAAAAAATCTGCACGATTGACTTTATAAATCCAATAATGACTAACCAAAAGGTTTCGTTTAGGATATTTTCTGTCGCAACAGTGCAATATGGAGGGCAGGAAGATACAAAAAAAGAACGGAAATTTATTACAGTATAAGCCAACTCGTAACAATTTTTAGCTTAAATATTTTGGGATAAAACCGGCTGTTAGTTCAGTTGCTAAACGCACAGATTATTGGTGCGGAAGGTCTTAAATGCGAGATGTCACATGGAAGTTTTTTGGTGCGAGATGTTATATGGAAGTGAGACATGGTGTTTGAGGGAGAGTGAAATGGCAATTTTGAGTAGAACTGAAAGAGCCATGGTGAGGTCAATGTGTGGAGTAAAATTAGTGGATAGAAAGAATACGGAAGAGCTGATGGAGATGTTGGGTTTGAAGGAAACGTTAGATAGAATGGCAAAGGCGAATGGAGTAAGATGGTATGGACATGTGATTAAAAGGGGTGATGATAATATACTGAAGAAGGCAATGATGATAGAAGCGAATGGGAAGCGAAAGCGAGGAAGGCCAAAAATGACATGGAGGCAGGTGGAAGAGAGTGTGAAGAAAGTCGGGTCAAAGATCGAACGAGATGGAGGGAAGGTGTGAGAGCGATCGCGGAGGGGATGAGGTGTATCCGGCCACCTTCGGTAACGAGGAAAATAACAGATTAAAACTGGATAGAAGATATCTGGAGTTCGATTCCCGGGCCGGTCAAATCAGCGCAGTGTCGCTCACGGTTCGCCACCGATGCGACATTTCTTTGGAGCTGCGTTGTCCAGGTACTAAGCCGCGGAGATGGACCCGCTACTCGTTTACACGCTTCGCCGTAATACCGCGGCGAGTATAATGAAGATACTATCTTTTTTATTTTTGATACTTTAAGATGCCAGTAACATTAGTGTGTGTGTGGGTGTATTACCGCACAATGTAGCAGGATGAGTGGCGAAGACAATATACACTACATGGTCACAACATTTTGGCTAAAAAGCAGTGAAAAGAACTAAAAATTTGACACCAAGCATAAATTTTTGTACCTATATTTGCTGATTATCGACTTGACTGGTCGCAAGAGAGCCAAATGGCCTTTATTATTGTTAGTTAAATTCGTCATTAATAAAGTTTGTAATTTCAACAGAGAACTTAACGGAACAAATCTTAAAACTAGAATACAAACACCGTTCACTAGGATTCATCAGCAAAAACAGCTTTTTTCAAATTGAATTAGATGTCATAAATTGAAAATTGTTGATGTCATAAACTCAAAGCAATGATAAAATAGGACAATTGACCTAGGCCTAGCTTCCCGCGAATATGTTTTGAGTCGGCAACAAAAGTATGACTCGAGCTCCGAGCAAACTTTCACTGCTCACCTGAAGTGTCACAGTTTTTCCAACACTGTCGTCATACATAAATATTTTGAGAGCATGAGGAATAATTTGAGGAAGATAAAGTTTGAATTCAGAAGCAAGTGCAGCGGCAATCTCCTCTGTTAGTGATATCAAGGTGCCCTGCATGCTGCTGTCCGCCCAGTATTTCTGCAATAATCAAGTCAGTAACTTTTTCGGATAATATAGCGAAGATCAAAAATCCTGATTAAAAACGATGATGTGGATAAAAATGTTAGCGTTAAAAAAAAAATTTCAGCATTCCAAAGGCCACCTCTTAGTTCCACCTGGTATTTTTCTGTTAAAAGACATCGCTACTGGTGCCAGAGGTCTGGGTTCCGATTTCCAGGTCGGTCAAATCGGACAAAATGTCCAAACACCTCGCCACCGCTGCGACGTTTCTTAGGAGCTCTGTTGCCCAGGTGCTAAGCCGTGAATACGGGCCCCGCCATTCGTTACACCATCGGCGTTATATCGCGAATATAGTGAAATCTGAAAAGATCTATTCGTACAAAGAAAGTTACGCGCAGTTAAAAAGCATAAGTTTTTCATAGTTTGCTTCAAAAGGTAATTTCAATGTTTTAAGTAAATTGGTACTTACTTTCATCATTTCAAAAATACTATTCATGTAAGCTCTGATGTGTTGCTTCACTGTAGAGATGATGTGGCCCAAGTTGGTGAGCATGAACTACAAAACACAAGCACATGAATGAAGTGATTCAATATAGTCGCATTGTGTGCGACAATGTTTCCCATAAACCGACAGCTATGCGTATCAAAAAGCTATTTTCATAGAAGAGTACAAGATTTCGTTTGAATGAAATAACCACCTAAAGAGCCCACAACGGCGAAACAGGTTGTAGTGATTTTGCCTTACTTTATAATTTAACAGAAGACTATGATGTGGCTCAAGGTGTTTCATTTTTTAACAAATTTTGAAATTGAAAATTTCCGGGGAGCCACAAGATGGGTTTTCAGAAAAAAAAAACAACATTAGCGCCAAAACTTTTTGATTATGACGTTATTTTGAGGTTGCACGCATCAATTGAAATTTCGGGGGGTCAAATTTTCGTAAAAATGTAGTAACATTGGAACCACTTGCCGTAGCCAAACAAAATTAATGCCAAAATGATCAAAAGATATGGTTTCTCATAATATGTACTTTAAAAATTTTACAACTCTCTATTAGCTATAGAAAACAAGTTATTTCCAGAGTTCCCACACAATTTTGAATTTCGTTTTCCAGACTTTTCAAGACTTAATTTTCGACGAAGACAACAAAAGTACAGGTTGCAGCTACCATATTTAATTATCTTACAAATGCTTTCACGAAATTTACAACTACCAATGGTTTTAACAAATTAACAAAAAGCATAGAACACAAAATCGCTTTGCAAAGAATAAGATGCATATTTTAGTATAAGCCCACTAAAATACGTTTGATGAACACACAGTTTAAACTTAATGACTTTTGATATACAGTTACATAAAACTGTTACATGCAGAAAATATATGGATTTTATACTGTAGAAATAAGGCTGCAATAACGAATTATAGACCCGCAAAATTTTTCCAAGCAACTTTACTTTAAAAAATAGTTGCGACACTTACGAAGTTGTCCAAAACTTATCAAAATATGAGCAGTATCCGACCACTCAAAGCTAGCTCAGACTGTAAATACTTTCAACGTTTCTTACAAAACTTTATATTACTTCTGTAGTATTGCCAGAAAAAAGAGCCCATACTAGTCATTTCTTTCATTAAACGAATCAACTATCTGACTATTACTACTTGACACAACGTGCCATGATATTATGCTGTACCTAACCAATTTTTTTAATGGTTGTTGTGTTTCAGTCGTATTGTTAATTTGTTACAGCTGCTTTATTGCTGCAAAAGATCACAAACCAGCGAAATGGCGTAGTGGTAAAACGTCCACCTTGCAATAGGAAAATTTGGTTCAAGTGATGCCAAAAGACTTAAAAGTAGCATTTCCAGCTCCCCTGCTGGACGTTCAGCGTTGAAAAGTGTCAAGCCTTCACACCTGCATGTGGTATAATCATTGGAGGCAGGGTCTCGAACACCACATGGCCATTCCACAGTATCCCAATTGAAGTAACTTGGCGAATAAAAAACTAAAATTGAAAACTGAAGTAACACATTAAAAAAAAAAAAACGAATTCTTAAGTTTGTTTTAGGTCATCCCTTTTCTGTCCAATATCTTTGTTCAGTTGAGTTGTTTCAGTTCGCTTAGCTTGATCAGATTTTCCAAAAGCATGCGATTTCACAAGAAGCTCCATCTTGTGTTCTTTCTCTGCTTGCAGAGCCAAACGATCAGCAGAGTCAAGCAACTGTTTGAAACTGGTTTCAATGCGGCTTCTTTTTACCTGCAGTTATTTGATTTCTTCTTCAGCTAGTTTTCTTTTTCTGGTTTCAGCTTTCTTCCTTCTTCTTTCCGATTCCAAATAGAGTTCATACCGTCTTTTAGCTCGACGAACATATCTCAAAAAGCTCTTTATCGATTCGGACGTTAACAACTCTACCCACTGATCTCCATGATGAACAATTATACGTTTGGAAATAATTGATCGAAAATCCACGCTTAACAGATGCTTGACCGTGAGACAAAAAAAGAACTTTTTTAGCAACGACCCATAAGTTCTCTTACGCACTAGTAGTAGAAAGATGAAAAAAAAAAAAAAAAATTGATCCAACCATTCCCGATCGTACTCTGCAATGGCTTCTTTTTTTTCCAAAAATGTTTATATTCCGCTTTTGCTTTGCCACATTTGTCAGCTCTCATCCTTCCTGCGCTGCACATCACTTGCAGGCATCTTGTTAACTGTTCAATACAGACTCTGGAATTATCAATCATCTGCAGTGGATTTAACCATTCCATATTGCGAACTAACTTATAATTCAAAGCACATTTTTCCAAGAGCTTCTTAACAATTGCAATAAGAAATCCTTTGGCTTCTTTTTTGATTGTCCGCAACGTCAAATCAGAAATTTTTTGCGCAAGTTTAAACGCTTTAACTCCTGCTCTGCAACAAACCCAACATTGATCGCTGAAACATCTTTATGATAGTTCAATTGAGAAAACTCCTCACGAAAGTTATCCTCGAACAATTTGATAGGGGTTGTCAGCTTTATTATTTCGTCGTGTGTAACAAATCTTTCTAGCAGCCGCATGATGAGCTTAAATAAGTCATTACATAAAAGTTTTGCAACACGATGCCTCTTCCATGAAGCATCATGCACGTATACAGTCTCAAACTAGCAATAACTGTAGTTTTGAAACTATACACTATTGAAACACACGAGTGAAAAGCCATGCAAACATCATTGTGTTAATGTGTTATGCAAATAGGCCAATGGTGTAGAACTAAAGGTATAAAACACATGAAGGCAAGCTCAAAAGACAAAACAACCTAACGATCATAAATCAAAATCATATGAAGAAACTGTTATTGAAAAAACAAGCTAAGCACTATGCAATGCAATCTTTCCATTACCCCAGCCCACCTGTTGGCGATGTAAACGACCATCTCCTTCACGCTCCTCAAATATTCAAAATAAAAAATGAGTATTGCAGCCAATGTTAATATTGCAAAACTTGAATGGTAAAAGGAACTACAAAACCAGCATTCTACAAACAATGGCTGGCTGCTATTATTCAGCGAATATCGACTCTCAATGACATGCCCAGATCAAACACTGAAGGAGAAAAACGTACAAACAATCATCATCAAAATGCGGAATCAAGTCTGGAAAGATATTTTCATTATCCATACATTTTTTTTCAAACTTTTTAGCCTGGAAAACGTAATATTAAGACTAGCGTGGGAACCCTGCATTTCAAAAAACCTGTTTTAGTCAAAATTTTAGACTTACAGTATCAGTATATACATAGCGCACTTTTGTTTTACTGTATATTTGCAAGATTTCAACGAAACTGTATATCTACAGACAAAAGAAACAATTTTAAAGTATAAAACAAAACTTAAGCGACTGTTACAGGTATAGAACAGCGAACAACATCGCATTAAATTTAATGGAAGCCCAATTCCATATTGCACAAGTGCGAACGCAGGCGAAAATCTGTACGATTCATGTTTTCCAAAGCATCAGAAATCCTTTTGTTTACTATCTCCTTCAGAAATTTAAATTTTCTTTCACATGTGATTGCGCTGTGTTACAGATGTGACAACCTCTGAGATTGAACCCTAGTTTTTTGCAGAAATTGAGCTGAATATCTGTTTTAACGTACCTCTGTAATACTTCGGTCACATGTCTCTATTGTTGCTAGGTACACAGGAATAATATCAGGTAAGTACGGAACGCATTTCACACCTTGAGATTGAAACATGTAGATAATTGCCTGAAAAAGTACGAGATCAGTAAACAACAAACCAATTATAACACAGATATTAATACACTTAATCTAATCAGTTGCATTGGGGTTTAGGCATTTACGGTAAACAAAGGTTATCTTCTCCGTTGGCAATTCAACATGTGACAAATTGGGCTAGTAAAGATATGACCACTGACCAGTACCTGACGCGTTGTATAAGATCAAATCTTTTTTTCATTATACTCGCATTATCACGCCGAGGCGTGTAACGACTGGCGAGGCCCGTTTCCGCGGCTGAACGCCAGGGCAAGGGCAACAAAACTGAGAGGAAAGGTGGCAGCGGTGGTGGCACTGTAGAGATTTGACAGGCCTAAAATTCGAACCTTAACCTTCGCAGCACCAATAGGGCTGCAACAACTCAACTAACCAGCCTAGATAATGCTAAGCAAAAATAAATTCACTTGACAATTTACCTGCACGACGGCTTTATGATGAGTGGATAGGAGCGGATCTTTGAGAACTTTCATAAGCGTTGCTATAGCAACAGCAGGATAGAACTCATCGGATGAAGTGCCAATTGATACGAGCATTTCATTGACATTGAAATCTTTGAAAGCTCCTGATGTGCTGTGCTTCGAATCTCGAAGTGCGTCTGAAATTGAAAAATTCTCAAATATCTTGTGCGCAGTTACAAAAAAGTCGAAATACGAACTTAAGCAGTGAAAAAATGTAGATCGAGGTGTTTCCAAAACACTAAATTTGATATTTCAAAAACCAAGAGAAAAACTCTTCCTGCTTTAGTGTGGCTAATAATGCTGTGCACATTACTGCACAAGTTATCTCATTGCGACGAAAGTCATATTAAAGATTTTCGCCAAGAATCAAGATACCACCTACCAAAAAGAAAAACAAACAAATCTCTGTTATACTCGCGGTATTTATTGCGCCGAAGCAACGTCGCAGCGGTGACGACATCGTGTCCGATTTGACGGGCCCGGGAATCGAACTCCAGCACTACCGCACCGATAGCGTTGTGCTTCGCAAGTGAGCTAACTGACCCATATATAAGCAACGTATTTGCAAATTCGAAACCAAATGACAAAAAATTCTGTTTTCAAACGTAACTAATGGTCTGACATGAGCAATGGTATTTCAACCATTGTAATTTGCCAATAACCAAACAAGCGCAATTACCACACATAGAAAGTCACACAATGAAAAGGTTGGGTGTTGCTTACTTGGATCATACTTGACTCTCTTTTCTTTCGCAATTACAGACGCATCTTCTATGCTGCCTTGATTGAGTTTGTGTTTATACGGGTCAAGGGTGCCAATCAAACCCAAAACCTTCATCACCTACGTAAATATACGAGCAAATAAACATGATATTATATCACATTAAAATTATACTGTTTCTGTCGTATAAATTGTCATGAACAAAGTCGACATGATACAAGTGAAGCGATTATAATGTTTTCTGCTTAATATACAGTTTATTTTTCCTTGTATTTAGCAACAATAGTGAGCGTGAAGGAGTCAAAGTTTTTACGCACCAAACAATTTTTTTAAATTGGCAGCGTTGTGCGTATTCTGGTGGTAAGCGGATGATTTCGTAGAATATTGTAAGTGGCAGAGTACCTACAAGCCGCCACAAACCATATTCAAGAAAAAGTAGCTGATTGGTAAAAAATGGATAATTGAAAACCAAGGGCACTTTTACCTCTATTCAACGGCCAAACCAGGAAATGTCTCCTTAAATAACCTAGAGCAGCTAACCCATAGATCACCGTTAACTCCTAGAGCAGCTAACCCATAGATCACCGTCAACTTAACCACCTCAATTGGTGGACTGGACAACACAGAAACTTGAGCGACGAAAAAAGTGACGCCATCACATTGCTACTGTATGCTTACTTCTTTTCGAAAAGCCAGACTTGGTTCTGTTTTCAAGAAACCAAGTAGAATATTGAGAAGTTGAGGAGATTGATAGTAAGGTTGCACCACATAGCCTGTGCTCTCCACCACTTTGCCAAGTGTTATCAAAGCGACCTGAAAAGTTAAGAAGTCAAGTCAACTTCACTATTTGTAACAACAAACAGGTAAAAAATAAAAACAACACAAAAAATAAACTTGCGAATGGGAGGCTGAGATAAGACCTTACGGTCATCAAGTCATATGACACCTTTTAAGGATGAACTTACAAAACCGTGGAGTTGTTAAACAAGAATGCTTGCTGAGATATGCGAAGTGTGCAACAGACATCTCATTATTTGTAGCAAGAAATAAGTTTTTAGTTTTCTTATGAAAGAAATTACGATATATCGCAATCGCTATATCTAATGCTTGCTCGTTGATAATATCACTGCTTATAACCAGACCATTCATTTTTGAGTAAATACGGTTTTTGTTTACTGTACCTGCAACTAACACAGTTAACGAAATAAGTGCACTAAATTATTTTTGTCTTCTTGAGCCTCAATTATTGACTTCACTTAGTACAAATATAAAAGATACGGCATGCAAACAAAAATTGTAACATCGATTAAAAAGACACAAGCTCAGCATAACCACCCACTGTGGTATTTACTCTACTTTCAACTACTAGGATTAACCTCTCTTAGCCATAATGCAGCAAATATATTAACTTTCAATTATTAAGTATAACTTTCACTCACTTCACGTTTAGCAAAACAAGACATCTCTTGCAACATGGACAATATAATAGGAATCAGTTGGTCAATCACCACTTTAATATCAGGTCCTCCAACTTCTGCCAAATCACCAATAGCTCGCATCAATCCAACAGCGACCGATGTCGAGAGATTTTCATCATTCACTTTCACAATCAAGGTCTAAAACATGAAAAAGCGAAAAAACATAGAAATTTGTCATAGCACAAAAGTTTTATCTTTAAGTGATAGAAACACCATTGATCTTAAGGTTAAATAAAACACAAGCCATGTGTATTAACGGATCCAAAAAGTTTTGGCGGAGGGGGGGTGCAGTTTTGAATCAGGTTGAATGTTAACTAAATACCAAAATACCAAGACGTTAAACTCGGAAAAGGGCGTAAATATGCCCGATTTTATAAATGTGTCCATGTCAGGGGAGTAGTCAATTTTTTCCCGGCAGAGTTAATTTGAATCAAATTAAGGAAAAACGGCTCTAGGGCGGGGACGTGCTCCCCGGAAATTTTTTAAAAATTTACGTACTGTGGTGGCCATTTAATGCTTTTTGAACAATCTTAATGCAATTTTGTTAAATTTTTTCTGGTGGGGAATGCATCCCCTCTGGATCCGTTTTATGATGTCATTTTATTTCAAAAAATGTTTGAAAACTGAAGAAACAACACAATCGTTTTAAAGAAGCATTAAACAAGTTATCTGATTTGACTTTCCGTCAGGAAAAGGCGCTGTACAAATTCACTATAATTAAGTCCTCGGTTACCAAGCCAAGTGCCCACATGTCCAGACCACGGGATTGTAACATCACTCAAAATACACAATAAGACAGGTGGACACTGGACAGAGTAAATATTTCATCTTCGACTTACTTTAATAGTTGATACAACATAAGCTTTCATGACTTGTGGAGCGTTCCTCGCAAAATGTCCGATCATTTTTGCAGCTTGTAATTTATTGCGACCAATTCCACTGTATTCTACTTCAGCCATAAGCTACAAGCAATCCAGCATTAACTGAATGTAGTTGACGCTACTTGTCTTATACTGACGACCAGACGATCTTACTCTGATAGTCATTAATAAAATGGGTTCACAGGTACATTCTAGGTGTTGACCCAGCCTTATATAATATCCAATCTTCATCTTCATTATAACCGCGGTATTACACCGAAGCATGTAACAAGTGGCAGGCCCCACCTTCGCACAAATGTCCAATGATAGCGAGCTGTTAGCGACACTGTGTCCGATTGGATAGACCCGGGAATCGAACCCCAGACCTCCCGAACCGATAGCTATGCGCTTAACAAGTGAGTTAACCCGCCGGTACCGAGTTAATTTCATTGACTTGCCGTTACGTAATGATATGGTTTCGTGCGGATCAAACTAGAGTACCTGGTGGTGCAAGGTTAATACAAACTTATGATCGTTCATACAACTGAGAGTACTACCCAATCCACTGAACCCACTGAAAAGTGAGGAAACGTTTACTCACTGAACTGAAATTTATACCGAACTGAAAATTCAACAGTATTTATTTTTATTTAGTTGCATATTTATCCTCCCACCACGAGAAAGCGATCAAAGCGCTATACGAGCTCGCTTAGGAGTTGCCAGCCATCTGTCTACCACACCAAGATGGGGGAATCCCGCTAAGTGCCTTTCCCAACGACACAACAAGTAAACTTGCCGGCTTGTTCTCCACACTGTCCCCTTAATGTTGAACGTCAAGCAGGGAAGCTGTGAATACCAATTTTAAAGTCATTGGTTTGACCCGACTCGGGATCAAACCGGAGTCTACAGCTCATGAGACAGACACTCCATACCACTCGGCCATCTGAGCTGTTAAGTAATTGAGGGAGACTGCGAAGTGAGCTTGCGCTCTTCGAGTCAGTAGCCACCCGTTACATATGTCAAATGCTATCAGCCCCAGCCACGAATCGAACCCGTCACGTAGGATCTGTCACCTCACAAATCAAAGTAATTAGCACCAAATAGCAACAATATGTACCTGAATGTGAGTTTTTCTTAGCATGGGCATAACATACGCAGGATTAAGTTCTGAAAGCCTTCCAATTGTTTGAATCGCTTTTTCTTGCACTTCGAACGCTTCATCATGAATGGCAACAAATAAAACGTTCAGGTTTTCGGACTGAAATTAAACATAAAAAAAAGCAAAAATTAAACATTCAATATCTAAGCGTGACATAAAAGTAGTTGCTCAAAACACAGTAGTTGAAAATGCAGGGATAAGATAATATAAAGCACGGTTTTGTCATTTAACAAAGCCATCATGGTCTTCTGTCGGAGTAAGGCAATGAGCAATCGCCTACAACGAAACAGGGGAATCCCGCTAACATATTTCGGAATGGTTGTACAGAAATTTTTTTGTTTATTCCATTACCAACACTCCACGCCATACCGAAAGAGACATAAGAAACCAAGTACGTTGAGAATAAAATCAAAATTTGGAGCAGCATCGAAGAGTTGAAGAACAGAATAAGAGAATTGGTAATGATAGATGAAATGCAATTCGGCTTTATGCCAGGGAAGGGCACGACTCATGCGTTGTTTATTCTGAGCAGAATGCAAGAGGAATTTCGTGGAAGAGAAAAAGTTGTACATGTGTTTTGTGGATTTGGAAAAGGCATTCGATAGAGTACCGAGGAAAGTGATGGAATGGGCATTAAGAAAGAAAGGATTGGCAGAAGTGTTGGTTCAAGCAGTGATGAGTTTATATGAGGATTCAAGGACGAAAGTTAGAGTGGGATCAGGGACGTCGGATGAATTTGGAATAAGGGTTGGTAGGCATCAAAGGTCTGTGCTACCACCACAAATATTTGCTATTGTGGTTGATGTTGTGACAGAGCATGCAAGAGAAGGATTGTTGAATGAAATTTTGTACGCGGATGATCTGGTGCTGATGAGTGAAAGTTTGGAGGATTTACGGGAGAGGTACCAAAGGTGGAGAAGAGCATCGGAAGTGAATATTAGAAAGACTAAGATGATGGTGAGCGGAACGGAAGGTGAAATTACATCGAGCAAAATAGATCCTTGTTGAGTATGTGGGAAAAGGGTTGGGTCTAACGCTGTGTGTTGCACACAGTGTATCAAGTGGATACATGGAAGGTGCACCAAGATGAAAAAGGTGACCTGCAGTTCTGCCAGAGAGTTTGTTTGCAGAAGATGCACAGATGTTGGAGATAGCACGGAAGAACCAGTGGAGGTATTATGCGATGAAGTGGAGACTGTGAAGGGATTTTGTAATTTAGGAGACAGGCTGAATGCTAGTGGTGGGTGTGAAACTGCCGTGACCTCAAGAGTAAGGATAGGATGGATGAAATTTAGAGAATGCGAGGAGTTGTTACGTGGAAGAAGGTTTTCTTTGAGAATGAAAGGGATGGTTATCAAAGTTGTGTAAGATCGGCAATGTTGTATGGAAGTGAGACATGGTGTTTGAGGGAAAGTGAAATGGAAATTTTGAGTAGAACTGAAAGAGCCATGGTGAGGTCAATGTGTGGAGTAAAATTAGTGGATAGAAAGAATACGGAAGAGCTGATGGAGATGTTGGGTTTGAAGGAAACGTTAGATAGAATGGCAAAGGCGAATGGAGTGAGATGGTATGGACATGTGATTAGAAGAGAAGATGATAATACACTGAAGAAGTCAATGATGATGGAAGTGAATGGACAGCGAAAGTGAGAACGGCCAAAAATTACATGGAAGAAGCAGGTGGAAGAGAGTCGGGTTGAAGATCGAAAAAGCTGCAGATCGAACGAGATGGTGGGAAGGAGTGAGAGCAATCGGGGAGGGGATGAGGTGTATTCGGCCACTTTCGGTGACGAGGAAAAAATCGAATTAAAACTGGATTGATGATGATGATCGAACCCAGGCCCTGTGCGTAGCAGTCCAGCACACTGACCGACACACTACGCCGCTGTTGCAGGCTTCAGTACAATTTTTCTATTTATAGTCATTTCGATCGAGCCCTGTCTTTTTCTGTAGAACCATTCCGAAATATGCATCCCGCTAGCATATTTCGGAATGGCTGCATACAAAATTTACACTTTGCTCTTCGGCGATGTGATTGGCCAGAGCAGTTGCGCGAGTGCACTGCGAGTAATGAAATGTTTTACTTGTTCTATTGCCACCACTCCACCTCATCCCCAATTACACATTAAATAATTGCACGTTAAAGAAACCGAGTTTGCTGAGAATAAAAATAAAACCGTAGAGCAGCATCGAACCCAGACCCTATGAGTAGCAGCCCAGCGTGCTAACCGCTACACCACATCGCTGTTGCCGAATCTGGGTTCAATTTTCTACTATACTCATTTCGGTCGAGCCCTATCGTTCTCCTAGCGCTCTTCTCACAAATGCACTAGCCAATCAGATCGCTGGAGAGCAGAGTAAGAGCAAAGTGGAAATTTGCTTTGTAAACATTTCGAAATATGCATCCCGCTCAAGTGCCTTTCCCAACAACAGAAGTAAACTAGCCGGCTTGTTGTCCACACTGTCTCTTGAGTGCTGAGCGTCAAGCAGGGAATCTGGGAATTGAGTTTTAATGTCATGGTTTAACTCGATTCGGAATCAAACCCAAAACTACACCTCCACAGGTGGACGACCGGTAACACGCCTTCAGATAACAATTTACGTGCAGCAAAAGTAGAGAAAATGTGATGAGAATAAGTAGAAACACGGAGAGTAAAACGTCGAAAACTAAAGTTGAGGATGATCACACCTGCAAAAATGCCCGGTAGAAGAAAAGAAGCATGACATGAATCCAGTAACCAACATTGACGAAAGTAGACATAGTTAAAATATTTATTTTTTAACTTAACTCATTTCGGTACAATTTTTATTTTTTAACCAACTTCATTTTTTATTAACAAAATTTTTATTTTTTCCACAAAATTTTTATTTTTTAATCAACTTAACCAACTTCATTTTTCGAACATTTCAGTGTTAATTTTTAACGACATCTCTCCAGACAGCATATGAAGTAACGTTGCATTGTGACAGAGATTTTCCACGATCAAATTAATGAGTTACCGTAAAATCTGATCTAAATATATTCTTTAATCTAGATCTAGAATTTTCTCAAAACTGTCGCTCTGAATTTGTGATGTTGCCAGTTCTAACTTGCTAATAGACCTCTCTTCATGCTGACACGATAAATCGTCAGATATGTGATATTAACATTGCATTGACCAGGAGTTTGAGGATTAAAACTTACCAAGACCAAATAAGGATCAAATCTTTTGTCCAACAACGTGAGAACATGAAGGCGAACTTGTCTGGCTGAAAGTACAAAAATAATTTTTAAATAGACGAGATCATGAACTGTATTGCATTGAAACAACAATATAGTTGGACCCACGTTGGACCTGAGAAATTTAAGTCAATCGCTTATATTTGCAGCCGAAAATAATGGTTTCTGACCTAAAAATACCATTTACTACTCTAGGATAAGACAGTTGGTTAACCTTAAAGTCAAAAAATTGAACCAAAATGTGGATTACATGCAATAACTTTAATGTAATCGGTCAGGAAAGAAAATCATAGGTGCGAGCAACCATTAGCACGAGCAAAAATGAGTAAAATCTAGTTATTACTTGATAACATGACATAGGTAGAAAATAAACTGAACAAAGTTTAACTCGAGTGAACAAACCATAGCTTCAAATATCATGTTAAATGCTTGCAACAACAAAAAGTGACATAAAACAAAAATCAAAACAATTTCTTCAGGCGATAAATACTTACAAGCATCACTAATTGACAGATTCAATATACAACCCACTATCTCCACTAGTTTCAGGGATAACACCGGATAAACCTAAAAGATATTGTTTACATATTGAAAACCTATGAAAGACCTCCAAGTTATTTTATGCACTGTATTTGAATAATAAAGAAATGGTCAAATTACAGACATAGAATAAAAATTTGAAAAAGTCAACAAACCATTTACGAAAGCAGCTCGCTATAATGCTTAAAATCCTCTTAAACTTCAACCAGAAACACAAACCAAACCAAGGATAATTATCATTTAGCTTATTTTGACAATTTTAGTAACATTTATTTCTACTCAGTGGCATTGTCATCAACACATAGCGAAAAAGCGAAAGGAAAGTGCTCAAACGAGTATGGGAGCTACCTATAGTACCCACCATTCACAAATAGAAAAATCTCGTAAAAACGCTTTTCCAGCAGAAAAGCTGTGTAAACACTATTTTTCGACCTATAGTTCGACTCGATATAAATTGACCAAAAGCACTTGCCTTAGTTTGATTGGAAGATGTGCAGGTGACAGGTATGTAAGGTCGCATGAGCGACACAACAGCTGCCACCGCGTTCATACGAATGTCCACGTTCTCGTGACAAAGATACTTGGATGTGGAACACTCGAGACAAAAGTTCATGAACGGGTAAGGAGGAAGTCGGGTCTGACGCGCTTGTGATTCATTGATAAAAAATCGAAAGTTTGCAAGAGTTTGTAGAGCAAGATTGATGGTCGCTATGTCTGAAGAATCAACACTGGACGACACTGAAATAAAACAAAAAATTTTAGGAAACTTATAAAACTGATTTTAGAAAAATTAAAAAAATAAAAGGTCGCTACCGTGGCGAGCCACTGACAACACTGCGTCTGTTTCAAGGGGGCGGGAATCGAACCCCGAACATCCATCGAGAAATGCACAGATAAAGACGTCGTTACCACTACATTAAGTGTCCCGTTATATGGCAATGTATACAGTGGTCGATAAAAATGATAAAGAAAAAGCTGTTAAGATACCATTCACGAACAAGTAAATACCAACGACCATCGACTCTCAGACTATCTGGTAGGCCTACCATAGGCGTCCATTTTTTCTTCAAAAAGACAAGTAGCATGAGGCAGGGAATTTTCTTAAACCTTTGTTTTCTATGTTAAAAAAACAATTTCTTAAGGTACCAGTAGCATTATCTAAGCTGAAGTCTATAACTAATTTAACTTGCTTATCTCATCCATCGGCTATTTGTCGCAAACTTTAACGTAATTTACACGTACTGCAGGATCGTTTATCGCAGAAATTTATCAAAATATCACGGGGGCCAGACATATCCCTTCGGTGTTGGACCTGAGGGGGCAAAGTCCTCTTGCCCCCGCCAGATCGACGCCTATATCTGGCGCTACAGGATGACAAACATGTCTCTTGCTTTGGTCAATGTTCTGCGCATATGGATTTACTGATGTAATACGACATTCTGAAGACTAACATGACACGTTGTCATCAGCACGAAGAGGCATGCAACAATAATTACATATTTGCTGAAAATGAAAACTTACTATAACGTCAAAGCGTATCATACTATCATTTGCATAAAACAAGTTTATTACGTCAACATTAAATCTTCATTACACTCTCATTATTACGCAGAAATGCGTAACAAGGGCCGGCACTCGGCATCTCCGCGGCTTAGTGCCTACGCAACACAGAAACTTCGCAGCGGGCGAACTGTTAGCAATACTTGTGTCCGATTTGACTGGCCCGGGAATCGAACCCCAAACCTCCCGCACCGACGAGTTAAACAACTGAGCTAACCGGCCAGTTTATCTATTGTTTGATTATCATGAAATTTACACTATCACACGCATTTCTGCCGTAATTGCTTTTCATTTGAGCTGTTATTCACCACACAAGCTATTACCTGAAGGTTGATCTCCTGCTGCAAAATTTTTTGGTAACAACAGTGATGAAAGAATCCGTATTACTCCGTCGCGGATTGATGAACGGAGTTGCGGTACAGTAAGATTGAGTTCGTGCAGAGAATGCATAAGCGCATGGCTGACAAGAAAAACGAAAAGGCGTTAAAAAGCAATAATACTAAAAAAACTCCGTAAAAATAAACTTAAGTCAAGATAAAAATTTTACATGTTCGGTGTATAAACAACAAAGTTTTGAAGAGTTTTAAACATTGCAGATTAATCTCACCCATTAAAAAAAAATGTCAGCAAAGATTTCCTGCATTCAAATGGCTTCAACGACAAACTCAAGAGTTTAATGCTAAGTCTGATAGAAGAGGTTTAAATGCATGCCATTCGGAAATTTGACAGAAAAAAAGCAAAAAACAAACACCAATGCAAGTTTAAGTAACTTACTTCAACCCAGTATTAAACATGAGTGGTAGCAATTCATTGTGGATGCATTCAATTGTACTCGCAGTAGAACGGGCCAGCATTGATATGCAACTGAACACAGCTGGTTCAATAGCAAGATTGCGCAGTTTCCTGGAAAACAGAAATCAGTGAAATCCAAGCTGCTGACTACAGACACATGTATGCGGTGTGTATCGTCCGGTGTTTAATTAGTGTACAATGGTTGATTTTTTTCTATTTTTGCACTTGATTTTTATTTAATATTTTTTTTGGTTCTACCCATCTTGATTTTTTTCTATGATTATGATCTTTTTTCGTTTGATTTCGATGATTAGTTATTTTATTTTATCTTCATGAAAAAGAGGTTATACACGCAACCAATTCAAATTATAGGAGTTTCCAATGTTTTGAAACTAATCGGCCTGATTTTTCACTTTCATTATGTTACTTTTTTTCGTGAAATATTTTGACAAAAGATGCGACAACGATGCTTGGACGGAAGTTGAACTAATGATCGGTGTAATACCTCCGACTAGCTGCGAGTCCACGTTGCTGGGCAGTTAAGACATGCAGCATAAGACAAATGTTGCCTACACAGATAGGCACGTGGACACCGAACACCCCACCTCTGAACCCCAGCAAATAAATAGAATAGACTGTTTTCAAAGAATTGAACTGATATTTCACATTGAGTACAAAGGAAAACTGCGAGGTAAGCTCAACCTCAAGTCAGCAATCACCACAACATGCGTCAATTGCGATCGGCTCCAGCCATTAATCAAGTCAAGATCAAGCCCGTCACCATTAAACTGCCCTACAGTAACAGCCCGTCAACAACTTAACTGCCCTTCCATCACATTAAAACGGTCGACGAGCAACAAGTTCTCAGTAGTCTCTTCTGTTGCGACAACGGGTGAACAACTTCTCTACGTATTTAGGGCAATTGCAAGTCTATTTCTATTCACGAACGAGATACAATTCGCACGTTAGACCAGAGCGATATTCAGTCGAGTCAAATCAAAGATTTTAGAAAAGCAACCAGTGTGTCAGTCAATCACAAATAGTGCTGCAGTGACCAACGATCGCTGCAAGAAGCACATGCAGCTGCCTTGTCTGGATGCTACGCTGCTACAGTCGCGGAGATAACCACAGCAAACTTTTTCCATGCATCAGCACATGAAGTTACTACAAGAGTGAATTCTTTCTACAACAATGCATCTTACTTAACAGTTGATTCTCTTGGAGGCAAATAATGTTTTACAACTTCAAATATTTTTAATGTATATGGAGAGATAGCATCATGAGCAGTCATTGCTATCATGCCAATTGAATGGAGGGAAATGGATCGATCACGCTCCTGCAAAAAACATTGAAGTACAAGTACATTAACGTGCCTACTGTAAAATTGGGCAACAATGAATAAATCGATAATAATCAAAAACAAAGATATCCCACAATTTGGTGGGGCCCATCTTAACGTAGAGACACATTCAAGTTGGCCCCTACTCGAACATTACACTTATCAAATTTCTATTCATATTTCGCTACATTCATCATCCTAACACCTCAATGAGCCGAACAGAGCTGCTCACCGTCCTCTCATAAAACCCTGGTTCTATGTTAAGAATTCCTCAGAGAAATGACTAAACTTTATGCAATTTTAATACATTCTATTGCCTACTACCGTAGTAAGTCTATAGCATAACTCATCACGTACTATATAATACTCAAATATACTCTTTAATTCCCACATGGGTAGCATGAAAAGTCCAAACACGTAAAGCAGTTGTATCCTCAAAGTTACAAAGCTGGTATATGTAAGTTAGAAATTCTTTACCTTTCTACTGCAAGCAAGCAAAAATTTCATCGAATCACTGAGGTAGGAGGTGGTGAAGACTTCAGAATTGAAGAGCATGAGCCGAGGAAGCAAAGATATAATTGAATGTTGAATGAGAACGTTCCGAGAAGTACGACATGATAATACAAATGTGCAAAGCTGAAACAAGCTACTCGTTAATAAGCAGGACAAAATAGTGCTGAGCTATTACGAATAAATCTTACACAAAAACAGTGCAACTGCAAGTATGTTTTGGAATAGAGAGTGTAGACTGAGATTTAAACAATGTAACTTTATGTTTATAGTATGCAGTTGATCAAACCACGACTCACGCGAAATAACGGTATAGCTACGTGAACACGTGAAGAATAATAACTTGTATTGGAGAGCTTTCAGATAGTTTTCCGAGCAGACTCGCTACTTGAAAATAACAGTCGAGTACTAACAAACGGTACTTTTCATACGTGAAAAATGCTCAGTT
This sequence comes from Trididemnum miniatum, assembly GCA_964006365.1. Taxonomy (NCBI): domain Eukaryota; kingdom Metazoa; phylum Chordata; class Ascidiacea; order Aplousobranchia; family Didemnidae; genus Trididemnum; species Trididemnum miniatum. The sequence goes on from OZ023234.1 coordinate 25,022,659, forward strand.
TTGTTGTTAAAAAAAGAAGTCAGCAAAGATATAAAATATTCAGATCAAAATGGTCACATCGTAAATGGACAACGTGTGATAACAGTACAAACAACAAACATATTTCGGAAAACAGTGCATATGGGACAAAATAGCTTAAAGTAGGAAAAAACAAGTTACAGCCTCAAAATTCACCGAACATTTATTTTCCTTCTTATGTATTTTAAAACGTGATCGATGATGTCCGCAAAAAGGTCTCAAAAAATTTGTAACCAAAAGTACTTGACTGGTTTGCAAAAAATATAACGGTATCTCACTTCATCAAAATGATTCAATATCAGATCATGGCAATGCTGACTTCTTTGCAGAACCGCGGGAGTAGGATCGTTGTTTGCTACGAGGGGAGCAGGAAGAAGAGCTGAGGAAGAAAAATATTATTTCCCATAAATTGAATAAAATGCAGCGTAACGTACGTGCAGTTGTCTTGTTCGGAGATGAGCTGTTTGACGCCATGCGTGACGGTTGATGTTTGGACGATCGCAACCAGCTCTGAAAATACCAACCATTATGTTGCTGAAATATACTTACAGGATGCGACAAATCACACGAAATACGGTAACTAGCAATATTGTCTAATAAACAACATGGCTTCTTGCTAAGGTGGCTTACGCGAACAATAAAAGTGGAGCTTTGTTCGTTCTTTTTTAATTGGTTTTGGCTCCATTTTTGCTAAACTAGCTAACACGCCAAGCTGCATTTCATCGCAAAAGAACATAATAAAGCTCAGAACCGGTTGTTTGTGTAAGGTCATCTTTGCACTTACGGTGACAGCATATTTCTGTAGATTAAAAATACGCATGTTTTTACCTCGTTCCAACTTACTCTCAATACTACAGTTCCATAAAAGTACACTGCCGCTAAATTGCAATCAACCGCTAGCAAGGGATCACAATATGAAGGCAGCATCAACGGTTGTTTCAATATCAATAGTATGAACACAACCAAGTCATCACAACATGTTCTATCCCACCACACGTATGGCAAACTTGTTTGTTCCACCGAGAAACTTCAATACAATAGAGGATTGACATAACACAGTGGTTCTCAACCTTTTTAGGCCCATGAACCAAAAGACTATCCTTTTTTTTAAATCACCAAAAGACCATTTTGCTATGCTGATACCTCATGAACGCCACGAGTCGAAACAGTATTGCACATAAGTCAGTGATATCAAGGGGTGTGTTTCATCTTAGTCCTTAATAAAGTAGTAATAAATAAACTAATTAGGCAATCTCTATGAATATGCAAGTTCAAACTAGGGTTGTAATTCCGGGAAATCCCGATCCCGAATTCCCGGGATTCGGGGTATTTTTTCCAATCCCAATCCCGGGATTATATGTCTAGAAATCCCGGGACTTATTAAATTTACTATACCCCTGATTGACCGTTTTATGTCAGCCTACGGAAGTGAGCATCATGTAATGTTACAATTCTAAAGTACAGAATTAAGTTTTACGTACCCTAGCTCAGCGTTTCTCAAATGGTGCACCGCAAGGGTTAGCTAGGTGCGCCAAACTTGTATTTCGTAAATTTACGACCTGTTATTTGCACTATTCTTTATTTTCGGAATTTATACAATTGGATACGATGACCATCTTGAAGTTGTAAGATATCCGACATTGCAATTATTACAGTCATATTCTTGGCGCAAAACCCTTTTCCTGGCATGCTGCTCTACATGAGTGGAGTCAGAGAGAGACTAAATAAAGTTACTATTTTCTACACTCGATAAAGTTGTTGATGGAAACAGTATGATGTGCTCTAATGCCTCTAATACTTATAGCAACTAACAGATAGCTCAGCTTCTGCCCAGAGAGATTTTTGTTCTTTCCATACTACTTTTTTTAATTATTTGCTCAATCCCGAATAATCCCGGGATTATAAGTCTAAAATACCGGGAAATCCCGATCCCGGGATTGTATAAACTGGTCCCAAATTTACAACCCTAGTTCAAACTTAAAACAATGTTGAAGACACACACATTTCGAATTTAGATTTATGAAACTCTCTACGAACCACCCAAGGTCCAATGGACCAAGGTTGACAATCATTGTTTATTATAGAACAACATCTCAGAAGCGATACAAATACAAACATCAGCAACATTATCTCCATCACTTACTTTTAAAATTCCAACCTAAAATGATATTCACTGATTATCGAGTTCACCTTGTCAGAAGCACTTGAGTTTTGTGAGTAAGCGCTCGTGCTGCTGTCACTTTCCTCGCCTTCTGATATACTGACACGCAGCAGTTCATATAGAATGAGCAAAGATGCATGAACGCGATCGTCGCGAACCACAGACAACTTTTCATGACTGCCAGGGTCGATTATTTCTATCACTTTGTCGTAGCAAGTCTGAAAAAAAAAAAGATTTTAGAAAAATTGACATGTTCCAACTCACCAAATATCGTGATTGTGGCTTCACCTACGCTTTAATTTTATCAAATGTAACCTGGGAATGTTGAAAAAATTACAGAGATGAAAATCCTTGCAAAACCGCCTTTCTACAAGCACAGGAAGTAACTGGACAATTTCTAACCGCAGCGCTAGCAGTCCAAGGCTAACTTCGTAGCCGAATTTTGCCGAGACATCCACTCCGGAGCAAGGAACTGTAGAGGTCGAAGTTCTATCCTACCAGGTTGTTGCACCCCAACAAGGTAAGACTGAACAAAATGATAAAAATCCTAACGCTTTCTACTCTCATCTCACTTACCTGATACCAAGCCGGTTTTTGCTTTGAATCTTTCGCTTCACGCTGAACAACAAGCGCTAGCGCACCTCGCAGGGCTTCGATTCCACATTCTCGAAGTGAAGGCTGAAAAAAAAAAAGTATTTCTAGCAACAATCGTAGTAATTGCCAAAAAAAGTAATTAAACATAGTCGTGGGTAGTTTCGAACATCGTAGTAAAGCGTCAGAAAATAAAAAAGTCAAATCGAATACTCGCGACATTACGCCGAAACAAATAACAAGTATCGGGGCCTATTTCGGTGGCTTGGTGTCGGGCAACACATCTGCCAACTTTGAAGAACAGCGGTGACAAGCCAATGACGACATGGTATCCGATTTGACTGTCCCTGAAATCGAACTCCAGCTCTTCCACACCAATAACGATGTCGTTACCACAACACAAATCGAAAAAAATAACACAATGAAACATTAGGAACGAAAAAGCAGCAACTTCATTAACAACGCCTTTCATTTGTTTTTTCTTTTTCTTTTGCCACATTAGCAAAAAAAAAAAAAAAAGAATTACCACACCAAGAATTTTTTTCTTTTTTTTTGCCACATTAGCAAAAAAATTCTTTTTTTATTATTATTGGCATATTTATTCATTTATGCGATGGACCAAATCAAAAAACTGCTCAGCTAATCGCTAGAAAACACGACGTATGCAATATACTCACTCTGGCATCTAAAATGGCAAAGAAAATACTTTCAAAAAACGGTTGAATTTGTTGATAAAATATTGTAGGAGAATGAAGGGCCATTTCTCGAAGAATAAACACCTGAAAAGAATCACAGTCCTTCAATGACTTTTAAAAATTTTAATATATTTTGCACTTCGCAAATGCTACAAATACAAAACAAACTTGCAAGAATCTTTCAATTTTTAAAACAATTTAAAAACGACCCCTGAAGTTTGAAGAGTTTCCGAAAACAAAAATGAAATTGGACTCAATTTTCAAAAAAGAAATGCGCTGTCATTTCCGGCCTATTTCAGTAAAGGCAGAACTAATGAGCGATTAGCGAGTTGTTTGGTCGTGATAGAATCGAAGTCCTCTCCCTTATTATGCTACAAGCTAGATCGTCCTCTTTGCAGTCGTTAAAACTCCAGGTTGGATCATACTAAAAACGTTAAAACAATATTGGCAGCTATGCAAGGTGCATAATGGAGTAATCTTAAAAATCAGTTGCTGTCGTGCGATCACTGTTTTGTAGAAAAAAAAAACGATGCTGATAATACATACTCACCAATGTTACAATTTACAATTAAGGCAAGGATTACAATTAACTAAAGCATGTAATTTAAGCCTAATATATATTTTTGACGTAAAGAATTTCTGATCCAAATCATCAGGGGCGCACCCAGCATATCTCAAAAGGAGGGTTCTAAAAAAAACTTGATCCGGCATTTAAGAGCGAATCCGGAAAATTTTGGAGGGGCAGCTGAAATTTTGAATTAGTTTGAGAGTGAACTAAACACAAAGACGTTAGACCCAAAAAAGGCGTAAAAAGCCCTTTGAAAAATGTTTTCATGTCTGCGACGTACTCAAGAATTTTTTTTAGAGAGAGGGCACCAAATTTTGCCATATTTTCAGGCGTGCTATTTTCTGGCCGAATTATTTTGAAGTATATTGAGAATAAAAAAGGCTCTAAAAGGGTCCGGGGGCATGCTGCCCCAAAACATTTTTGAAAATTTACATACTGTAGTGGCCATTTTAGCACTTTTTGACCAATTTTTAGGCAAATTTTGTTTAAATTTTTTGCCCCTAAATCTGAGTGTTTCACCAAATATGATGCATTTTGTTCGCACATTTTCGATTACGCGTGCTTAGGGCGTAAGGCTTATTGTTATCAAAAAGGTTCGAAATTATAGAAAAATTGTATTCATCAAAAGCATGTTTGAAAATGGCTGGTGGGGGGAAGCATCCCCCACCTTCCCCCCTGGATCTGTTTCTGCCCGCACTGATAACAACGTCTCTTACCACTACTCCAACCAGCCGGTTTGGCTTCAGCATGATGTGGGGCAAATTCTGTCACAGCTGTTTCAAAATAACGGCACGTACTGCACTTGCACAGTTTGGACACTTCACTATAAAAACAAGGGTTTGGTTTTAAAAGGGGGGGTCGACCCTCCGACCCCTGGGTGTGCCAGTGCAAGTCATTACGATCGAATTTTGGTAATAAAACGCTTGAAATATTTACTATCACCAAGCTACTGAATATTTTTTAAACGGTGCAAGGCAACGTAGTTCAGTCAAACCATGCAAAGAGTAGGTTTGAACTAAAAACCTTGCTCGCCTAGGTTCCACGGTAGTGTAGTGTTATTCTGCACTTTGCAGACACAAGGCTCATTCCTAAAGTGTGCCAAGCGTCATTGTAACCTAGTTCAACCAAACGTCAGCTCACAAAAGATCAAGAATAATCTTGCATTGGCGTGTTAGCTTGGCCGATTAGAATATCCTGAGCCAGTAAGTTGAATTTGCGCAATTCCATCACTTACAGCAGCTTGTTTTTTTCCTTCATTTTTTTCGTTAAAAAGCCATTCAATTGAGCGTCGAACTTGAAAAGCAATATGTTCAGTTCTGTAATTGCCACTACAAGCTGCTATTCTTCCCATTGCTTGAGCAGCCATTTCCATTACACCTGATAAAAAAAAAAAAAAAACGTGAACAAAGTATAACAAGACTTGGTGCGAAAATTCAAACAAAGTGAGCCAAAAAAAAAAGTTAGCAGCTTCCTCTTTTCTACAATACTATTAGTGAATGATTATAAATAAACTAACTCTTCGAAAAACGCAGCACCATTAATCCGAGCAAAAGAGAATAAACGTTAATTTTGTTTTGTTGTCATAAATTATGTAAATGCACTCAAACATATTATACAACCAGTGCACTTGTTATTCAACCATGTGAAGGCAAGCCGTCTTATCAATTACGTAAGGGGTTGCAATTATAACAAAATTGCAAATGAATCAATCAAATAAAAACAATTAAAAACAAAATCAACAAAGATGAGGCCAAAATTTGATCTGGCAGTAACGCAACTCATATAATGATTGCACAAACATAACCACTGACTCACTACCAAGAACAATATCAAAACAGGAACAACATACCAACGTCATTGTTGGGAAAGAGATTGCGAAGAACATTGTAAAACTTCAACAGTTGGCCATGATTTGCTTCATCCACTTCTATTTGACTCACTAAACATACAAATGTTGTCACCACCGAAGACTAACAGTTACAAAATTTATACAAATCAAAAATAAAACGATGCAGATCACCAATCAAATTGATAATTATGACGTGCATGATATAAAAATTACAGTTGATACACCAGTCCAACTAATTTACAGATGATAAACAGTACACGTATGTAAAAAAAAGCTTTGCGTGCAACCTCATATTTCTCGATAGTCACAATATCCATTTTCAGCACAAAAAGATTCACCTATTCCCAATATTCCTCCTTTCTTTTCACTGTTGTCAGAGCTGAGAACCATTTCATAAATATGGACATTCAATTCCTTCATAAATGCACTGCTTTGTTCTCCAGGAAGTTCTTGCACTTCTGCAAAGGGAAACTCGTACATTAGCAGCTATAACATATGAAATTAGTGACATAAGTTAGCCACATAGAAGGAGTGAATGAGCTGATTTTTGATACAACAAACTAAGCGGTTAGATCTTGATATATACTAGCGCCTACACTTCATTTTTTAGATACAGTACGATAAGCCGAAAGAATGAATTATGTGTTGCTGTTAGTGGTTAAGGTGCATTGGGTTGTTAAAATCAATTGCAAAGTATATACTGTATATCTTTGAAAGCAAAGTGAATGCATCTTTGTCTTATTTCTATACGTTTAATGAGTGGACTAATGACTATGCTTAAGTTGTTCTGTTTTTTTGATACCAGAATTACTGCATTAAAATCACTATGGGCCGGGAGTGTCAGCAAACTTTTTTATTTCAAAATTAACTTTCAACTAAGAGCTGTTTTATAATTATACAGTGAAAAATGCAAACTACCATTGTAGCCTTATATACCATGAAAAACTGTGTGTTAAAGTGCTACAAAAAAATCAAGTTTTGAAATTTTCAAGGGCTATCCATCCAAAACATTCCATTCACCATAAAAACACCGTGAGTAAAATATTTTTGAAAAATAGTATTATTTGGGGGTTCCCCAAGCCCCCTAAAATTTTGATGTTTTTGGAAGAAAACCTAAAAACTTGAATTAGCCGTAATTCCAAAGTCTTTCATGCAAACTTGGGGTTGCTTAGGTTCATTTTTATCAGAGTAATGAGCACCATTATTTAAAGTTAAAAAACTAAGATCAAGATTTTTTTCATTTTCAATTTTTTTTTATAAACTTTTATATTACACGCTGAAATACACTAAAATATACATATTTGCAAAAGTTATTTGCTTGCAAGCTTTTAACTCAAAGTTATGCAGATGTTTTATCATCAAAACACCGCAACGCTGAAATCTCTTTACAATTATTGAAAAAAATTCCAAATCTCACGTCCAAGGCTGTTTTTAGGGGAAATGAGAGAGATTCAACCCCCCCCCCCGGAAATATTCTGATAAGTTTGAACTAAGACAGTCCAAGCACTGCAATCGTCAAAACAAAGCATAGCATGCAATAGTAGGATGTGACATTTTGACCCGCAGGTCATTGTCGCCATATGCGTTTCTTGATAAATCACAAAGGTCAGCGCTCCAGGCGCGGAGTGCCGTAGCATTTGGTGCATCTGCCATATGGTTAATCAAGGCCGTATTTAGGAGTGATATGGGGGGATTAAACCCCCAAAATATTTTTGCAAATTTTAACTAAGAAACTACAAGTCCAGTAATCATCAAAAATGCAGCATGCAAGTACTGTAGTAGAATTGTCAGCGACATGGCCTAGCGGTACCGCGCGCAGGTGACAAATCCTACGTGACGGGTTCGATTCGCGGCTGGAGCCGATCGCATTTGACATATGTAACGGGTGGCTGCTGACTTGAAGAGCGCAAGCTCACTTTGCAGTCTCCCTCAATTACTGTTGAATTTTCAGTTCAATATAGTTTGAAAATAACCTCAGTATAATGTAACATTTTGTCTCCCTAGTCATCGTTGCAATAGTGCGTTTCCTTATACAGTCATTAGCAAAAGTTTAAGACCAGTTATCAGAAATTATGTATTTTTGCTGTCTATCCTCTCCAGAATACAAATTACTGCCACTGCTGGTATATTTTGCTCGTAAATTTAGTATAACACATTGTGAATGCTCAAATTACAAATTGTAAAACAGTAACACGCAATTTTAGTACTTTGTGTGTCCTCCTTTGTTCTTTATCACCGCCTGGATTCGTTTTGGCATACTGCATATCAGTTTCTCACAATAGTCTCTTGAAATTTCTTTGACCCATACCTCTTTTATAGCATGGTTTAATGCTCCAGCACTTTAAGGTTGTTTTTCTGCAACCTTGTTTTTGAGTATTTCCCAAAGATTCTCGATTGGGTTTAAATCTGGGCTGTTTCCAGGCCAGCCCAGTGTTGCCACATTTTTTTCTGAAAGGAATTGTTTCACAATCTTCGAGCGATGACACGGAGCACCGTCGTGCATGAAAACTGTGCACTGATGAATATTCATATGCATTTCAAGTTTTTCTTTTAGCAAATCCACATACCTGGAACCGTTCATTGTACTTCCTGGGGGCAAAAAATACAATCCAGCAGTACCAGACCTGGAAAATGCCCCCCAGACCATTTGACTCGGTGGGTGTTTCATTGTTGAAACTGTGTATCTTTCCTCAAACCTTTTACCCACAGGCCTTCTAACGTTCTTTTTTCTCACCACAAACTGCTGTAGAGTACACTCATCGGAAAACATGATCTTAGACCAGTCTTCAGATGTCCATGCTGCATGTTCTTTTGCAAATGCCAGACGCTTTGATTTCATAAGAGGAGTGAGCCTGGGTTTGCGAGCTGGCTTATATGATTTAAGACCAAAGTTAAACCTCAAACGCCGAGAAACTGTGGTGATGTGAACGTCTGTCCCTTTCCCAAGCAGCGCAGCACGAATTTTCTTCAAAGAACTTGTTGGGGAACGTACAGCAATTCGCTTTATTGTCAGATCATCTCTAGGGGATGTTTTTTTGGGTCTCCCACTTCTCTTCAAGTCTTTGTAACTCCCGTAATTATTGAAATTTTCAAGGGCTGTGTGCACAGCAGTCTTGCTGCACTGCATCTTCGCACTGATTTCTCGTTCAGAGTAGCCTTCTTCACTTAAAACCACAATTTGGGCTCTTTTAGTCTCGGAAAGAGAAGATTTTTTGCCCATTTTCAAGAACTGAAACAGCAGCTAGTACACAACTGATTACGCTGTAAAACCAATCGAAATGAAGTAAAATAGGTTCTTCGTGAAAACAACCCATGTGTTGGTGATGGACAGATGGCTGATGCAATTTCAATAGGATATTGGGTCATATAAAACTGCACTATGCGATAATAATGATAAAATCTACAAATACCTTAAATCTGAAAGACTGGTCTTAAACTTTTGCTAATGACTGTAATAATGCTTAGTGCTCAGGCACAGGATGCCCCTGCTGCAACATTTCGTACATTCGCCGTATAATTCATCTAGCTATAACTGTATTGGAGTATATACGACACGTACCCACAAAAAGCTGAAGCGTTTGTGTACTACTCATACAAATAAATTACGACGAAGCATGGAGATTGATTCAAAGACGAAGTGTTGTTTGTTAAATTGATTGCTATTATTAGTGGTCGCTCGACAGTGGCGTAAAAGGAGCAGGCGCTTGGCTTGTAAAACTGTCGCCGTATGTGCACTGCCAGTTTAGGGAAATGTTACAATAACGTCATGTTCAACTGATAGATAGGTTTGATTACACTAGGCAACAAATTTTTGTTTATCTCTTTTTTTGAGTATTTTTTTATGGTTTTGGAGTTGCTGATGCCGATTTTGGAGTGAGTTTTCACGTAGTGTTAACGGTTTTGAAAATATTTGCAACAAATTGAAATTCCTAACATACGAAATAATCATACAACTTTAGTATTAAGTGACATTTACAGTACTTTTCAATCTTGCGTTATATCAATTATGACATTTTGTTATTGTTTTTACACTCTCTAAATCAGTGGTCTCAAACTTGTCAGAAGTATCGAACCCAACAGGTGTCATGCAAGCATACATCGAACCCTTAATTATAACCAGGAGCGGATCCAGAAGATTTTAGAGGGGGGATGCAGTTTTGAATTAGGTTGAATGTTAAATGAGTGCAAAGACGTTAGACGTCTAAACCGGAAAAGGGCATAAGCTCTTTGAAAATGTTTCACGTCAGGGGCGTATTCAGAATATTCTTAAGGCGGTGGAGGGTGGCATAAAATTTTTACATTTTTTAAGCGTATTTTTTTTCCGGAAAGCTAATTTGAAGCAAATTGAGGAACAAAAATATGGCTCTAGGGGGGTCCGAGAGTATGCTTCCCCAGAAAGTTTTCAAAAATTTAGACACTGTAATGGCCATTTTAGCGCTTCTTGAAAAATTTTTTTGGCAAATTCTGTTTAATTTTTTTGCCTCTAACTCTAAGTCCTTCACCAAATATGATATATTTTGTTCGCACATTTTTGATTTATGCGTGCTAAGGCGTAAAGATGATTGTTATGAAATAGGTTTGAAATTATGGAAAAATTGTATTCATCAAAAACAGCGTTGAAAGAGTATGGTGGGGGGATGCATCATTCCACGCAGAGATAGTCATTTACTACAACTGTATGCCTTTTTGCAAAAACTTATTCTGATCTTAGCTGAACCCCTGCTACAGCCTCACCGAACCCATGGAATTTGGTCAAACCCAGTTTAAGAACCACTGCTCTAAATGGTGTTGAAGATGTAAATTAGCAAATTGTCATTCATTTTCACGTGATTCGACACAATTTTGGCGGGCTTCTAATGCACATGTCTGAACTGGTCCAGTGCCAGGACAGCCAGCAGGATAGAGTAGGTTTATTGTTCTAAGTGGATCGTTGAATCTGGTAGCAATTGTTCTTAGTTTAACTGTTTGACATATTGCAAGTTAGTCCTACAACAGTGAAGTTGTTCAGTTTAGGAATATGTTATATTTCAATCGATTTTAAGGTTAAATCTAGTGCTATTAATATTTTAAATTCTTCAGTAAACATGAGTCTAAAAAGACTCTGCAAAATTAGTTCTGACTGTTTCTGCTACGTTTGTGGCTACTACATCAATCCACGGCAAATGAAGCCCAAAATAATACCAGGAACAAAATTCTTCAAAGCCTATGAGGCATATTTTGGCATGAAGATGGGTGACCCAGATAAATCTTGAGCCCCACATTTATGCTGTATAGTTCCACATTAGAAGAATGGATGCGCAAGGAAGTCGTAAGTGTAAGCCGTTTGCGACTCCCCGAATCTGGAGAGAACCCACCAATCATCATCATAACTGCTATTTCTGCATGGTTGGCATTTCCAAATACAAAAAAAAAACAAAGGATAGCAAAAACATTGTTTATCCAAGTATACCTTCATCCATTACGCCTATCAACCATGGCGCAGAATCGCATGTTCCTCAACCTCCAACAACGCAAGCTATATCATCAACCTCATTGGAAGATGACGATGCTGATTTTGACGTTGACACTAGTTGTTCCAGCAAAGATCCTCATTTTCCGAATCAAGATGAATTAGATGACTTATTTAGAGACTTAGGTCTTACAAAAGCAAAAGCAGCGATACTTTCTTCCCGTCTCAAGGAATGGAATTTGCTTGCTCCTTCACGCAAGATATCCAAGCCAAGAAAACGGCATGTGACCTTTGCAAATTTCTATACAATGTCCTCGGATTCAGATCATCCTTCACTTTGCTATTGTACTGACATACAGGGCTTGTTTCAGGAGATTGGAATTGTGTACTCAGCTTTGAATTGGCGTTTATTCATTGACAGTTCTAAGCAAAGTTTGAAAGCTGTCCTTTTACGTAATGGTAATGTGTATCCATCCATTCCAATTGCACATTCTGTTTGGATGAAGGAAGATCGTGAATCCGTAAAAATATTACTTGAATTAATTCGATACAGTAATCATAATTGAGACGTTTGTGGAGATTTCAGAATGATAGCATTTCTTTAGGGATTGCAAGTAGGTTATACAAAACATTCTTGTTTTCTTTGTTTGTAGGATAGCAGCGCAAATGAGCAGCACTACGTGATCGAAAACTGGCCACCTTGCGAAGATCTCACACCAGGCTTCCACAACGTTTTAAACTCACCTCTTATAGAAAGGAGCAAAATTTTACTTCCTCAATTGCATATTAAACTCGGACTGGCCATACAGTCTGTGAAGAGCTTGAAACCGACAAGCCATGCCTTTCGCTATATTAGACAGATGTTTCCAGGCATATCTGCGGCAAAAGTCAAAGGAGGTATATTTGTGGGGCCACAAATAAAAAAATGTTGGCATCTGAAGAGCTGGAGGGACAAATGTCTGATTTGGACAGAAACGCTTGGCAAGCTTTTAAAATGATTATGGAGGGATTTCTAGGAAAACATTGAAGAGACGACTATGCAATGTTAGTGTCAAATTTGATTAAAAGTTATAAAAAGCTTGGTTGCCGCATGTCCTTAAAGTTGCATTTTTTGCATTTTCACTTGAATTTCTTTCGAGACAACTTGGGAAATGTAAGTGAAGAGCATGGTGAAAGATTTCACCAAGGTATCCAAGTGATGGAAAAGCGCTATCAACCGAGGTGGGACAAAGCCGTGATGGCAGACTATGTACGGAATTTGGTGCGGAAATGCAACACCACATACAAGCAAAAAAGTTATTCAAATGTCCATTTTTAATAAATGACATTGCAGTGCTTTTGAATTGCTTATTTGTGAGTTTTTTAAATTTTGTGTGTAACATTTCGAATTATACAGCCATGAGTTTTGCATTATAAAAACTTAAGATCATAATTTCATGTAACTTCAAATAGTGGCAAAACCATTGACACCATGAAATTTTCAATATCATTTTCGAAATCAGCGCCCCAAAAAACGTAAAAAAACATAACAGTCTTATGATAAACACATTTCTCAAAAAATTTTGTCATCCAGTGTTATGCGTCAAATGATATTGCTTTCTTGAAAAAGAAGTCGCATTCTGCATAATTATGCTGAACAAAGATTGATATTTACTAATATTTTAGTGGGTTAGTGCGTTACACATAATTTGCTTTTTTATTTTCTGAGGAAATTATTGTACTACATAAAATCAATGCTCGCTCACAGAACTGAATACGAGTTTACATGAATGCTAATAAGAAAGTGATATAGTCCCCTTTTTAAACTTTTTTTCGAAACTAGTTACAGCTGCAGCAAATCCTTTACAGTGAGAATTAGTATAGATACCAATACCGTGATCTTCAACCCAGGGTTGCCACCCTGCAGCCTGCATGAATGCAACAAGCTGAAGGTCTGTTCCAGTCTGATTTTAGTCAACCGGTATATAAAAATTTAATCGTCAGCTTGGTAAATGTCTGCCACTTCCTGTACAGTACCTCTAAATATGCTCTACAGAAGCTATATATTTGCTCTCTGTAAGCATCAAGGCACTGTATGCAGGGCGGTCATTCTGTGCTGTTTGTGCGAATGCCGAAAATTCTTGTTCGTGAGAACATTCGCAAGAACGCTCCCGAAATGTTCGCTGGTCGGTATTCTTTGCTGCGTTCGGGACCTCACTTTCTGCAAACCCCGAATATTCTTGTTCAAGAGCATTTGTGAAACCGTTCGCAAGAATGCTCCCGAACCGAACAAGAACATTTTGGCAGTCGATATTCTCTGCTTCTTTCGGGAGTGATCGGCGATCGTGCAAACACAAGTATTTCACATTCCACTTTGTTGGAATGTTGCTTATACTTCTACTGATTGTGACGTCACAATGCTAATGGCGTGACTCATGCGGAGCGTGAAGTTGTAGTGATGGCTGTTACAAGGAAACTATCGAAACTTCTTAATTCAGTGATACAGTACTAGTCAGTAAATCCAGAAAATTGCATTCGGTAATGCATAGTTACACCATTGCTCCCCAACACAATTTCGAATTTTAGAATTTCAGGGCGATGGAAAATGGAAACAACGGCAATCAGACAATGGGCCGATGAGGAAAAGAACAAGTAAATAGACTTGATTGGGCAAAGTTAGGCTGTATTCTTATTTCAGGGATTATTACCGCATACAACAAAACAAATGGTAGACCAAAAAGAGCAGGCCATTTTAAAAGAGAGCAAACCAAGCACAACTTTTTACAATATTGCTGGTATTCCGGGTGTTTTTGTGTTGCGTAGATAGGACGCATATTATTCAAACATCGACTCCGTGGGTTGCAAAGCGTCTATATTTTGAAAACTTCTACATACGGTACTAAGCACTTCAAAGCAAAATGAATTTTTTTCTTCGAATGTTATGTCACGAATGCGGCTGCCTCTACCACCAAGCTCACTTTTTAAGAAAGCCAAAAATCTTAAATAATCGGTATTCACTAACAAACACTTCTTCTGTTAATTTTTCCTACGGATTTGGCTTAGACGTTCTCTAATCAGATTTGAGCCTTCATTTAACAGATAGTACCTTGCAGCCATTCTGAAATGCTTACTCTGCAATATTGTAAGCTCTTGACCGAATGCCTCCTGAAAGGATAATGGCTTTTGTGGATTTTTATCATTTTTCACGAAAATTCGGCAAGAAAATTTCACACAAGAACATCATAGAATACCAAGGCGCAAACGTATTCTATGCTCTTCCTGAAACACCGAACATTCTTGTCGAACGCCGAACGTTCTCGTCGATTATCAAAGATTTATCTTTCTCACCTATAGCATAGAATACCAACTCACAAATATTCGAGCTGAATTTGTCGATTGCCGAATTTCGTTGGCCGATTGACGAAAGGCACAGAATGACCCCCCAGTTGTATTTGCATTGTACTTGAAAAGTTTTGGTCACAGGAAAATAGTTTAACAAGAAATATACGTAATTTTGTCAAAAATTGTGCCTCAAGTTTCGAAAAATCGCAAAATTTTGGGTTTGGATCCGGGCTGAGATTTTGCTTGAGTTTACAGCTTTAATGCAACAGCAAGTAACAACCATACATACAAGTAGGCCTGCAGCAATGACTGTAGTGCATAGTGAACTAAGGCACCCTCACTGCAAACCAGATCTTTACTCTTAGCGTAGCTCACGCATTTGCACTAGCGCAAAATTTTTGCGGACATTGGACTAAAGAAGAAGACCAACTGCAATATCTTCTACAAGTCATTTCTGCGCACCGAGAATAATTTCCCAAACCGCTAAGGAACACATTAAGTGTGCAACAATGAATGGCTTGTTCCCATAAAACTATTATTATAAACAGAAACTATCTTCCTTTTCATGGTGAGAGTCTCAATAAAGCCTCAAGTGTGACCTTTGCTTAACTGCCCAATATCAACTTGATTCATAGCAACAGAACAAGGCTAGTGTTCTCATTACAAACCTTTGCATAACTTCGAGTAAAAAACTTGCAAGCAAATAACTTTTGCAAAATATGAATATTTCAATGTATTTTTAGCATGTAATTTGAATTTTCAAAAATTTGAAAATGAAAAAAATCTTGATTTAAGTTTTTTAACTTCTTTAAATGATGGTGCTCAATGTGCTGATAAAAATGAACCCAAACAACCACAAGTTTGCACAAAAAACTTTGGAATTACAGCTAATTCAAGTTTTTAGGTTTTTATCAAAAACATTAAAATTTTAGGGGGCTTGGGGAACCCTCAATAATCAATATTTTACAAAAATATTTCACACATGGTGTTTTAATATTGAATGGAATGTTTTGGAAGGTAGCCCAACCCTAATGTGTGTTCCTATGAGGCAGAACTTTACACACAAGATCAACTCAGCTTTGGGACCGTTTGCTTAGGGTTAGTGTTAAGAGTAAAGTGTCTCAACGTCAAATTGGTCATGTTGAATAGTTGCACACTCTGTCCCTATGCATTAACATTTGGTTGATGTATATATAAAATAGCAAAATACATGTAGGGTAGGTAAAAAGCCTTTGAAGGATGCAATGCAATGATAATGGAAGGATGTACCGGTATTGATTCAGCAAACTTAGCAGTCTCAGTAATCACTGGTAAAACTGCAAAATGCTTGAAGATAATGACACTCTAGTATTTTTCCAACCATAAGGCACAGTGTCAATCAACAATTTCTCACACTTTTGTTTTCATACAAAAAGCGCACTGTGTTATAAGGCATGCGTCAATGTCAATCCCGCAAAGGCAGTAGGTGGTGCACAAGTAAGGTGAATGAAGTCAGAGCCCGAACTTCAAGAGCAAAGTCATTCATACATTAGATGCACCGGAGTACAAGACGCAATTTGATTTTTGAGAAAATTACACATAAATAATACGGTAACTGAGATTATTTTCAAATTACATTGAACTGAAAATTCGACAGTAATTGAGGGAGACTGCAAAGTGAGCTTGCGCTCTTCGAGTCAGCAGCCACCCGTATGTCAAATGCAATCAGCTCCAGCCGCAAATCGAACCCGTCATGCAGGATCTGTCACCTGCGCGAGGTACTGCTAGGCCATGTCACTGACGTTACAGGCTTGAAAGTGTGGATTATAGTCCCAAAAACCAATAACTATTCTTCCACTCTTAACAAAAAAAAGCAATAGTTTAATGAAGCAATATACTAATACACAAATACATACCTGCATTGATGTAATGTTGCAAAGCAACAGCAGCTGAGTATCTTGTGTCTTCATTGCGGCTTTTAAGATCTTGAACAAAATGTTGAACTCCTAGAGCCATGATTGAATTGTTTTAGTGACAATGCTGGGAGTAGGCTAATTCTTCGTGAATATTTGAAGCCAAGTACTTTTGCAAGATAAAGATTGTGTAATACTCGCAGGTAAACAGTTCAACTTGACTGAAATATCTTTAGCTGTTTAGCAACATAGCAAGCCACTGAAAAAAGGCATTTCCTTGCATAGCATTTAGTTTTTACACCAACACAGCAGACACTAGAATTTTTTCATAGCTTCACCTAAAAAATCCAAAGTCTGTCACTAGGACAATGGAAAGACTTTTATCAAATTGACTTTTGCACATGTCAATTGTAATCGACAATCTATCTTAATTTTATCTGAAAACTCACTCCTGACTAACTAAACTAACTTTTATAACTAGCTAATTTTCTAAATGGCATTCTAAATTTAGCATAAGCGTCAATTCCCAGAAGGGGTGAGGCCCCCCTCGAATATATATTACCAGAGAGCAAAGTAATATTCAACCCCCTCAGATTTCATTTTGTTTTAATATTAGTATTTACTGACTGTCAGATGTAGAAAATTCAACATGCATTTGAATGCAAGTGCTTTGAGTTGTGGTATGAGCATAAGCTAAAATATTATTGATATTATTTTTAATTTTACACATACCAGACATACTGCATAGCTGTGTAAGTGCCAGTACGTAACGTTTTCAATCTGGAAGGTCACCTGGACAATACTCTTTTTTTTTTTTTCTTATTTCAAGCCACTTTATTGCAGCTTGGGATTTTTGTGGTAGTGAAGTAGGCCTACATGCATCATAGAGATGACGTAGTTGAGCATCGAACCCGCGAAGCCAGCTTCGGAGCCCAATACACCAACCACTCGGCCAACTGACAATACTCATACGTTGGATTGGGACACCACCAAAAGTTTGGGTGCAAGAACAAAAAATACGGTATTACAAAAGGTTACAATCAGTAGCGACTTCTGTAAGAATAAGGAGGTTCTGCAGCAAGCTTAGGACAAACTGAACAGAGCATAAGTTGAATTTCTATTTTTTTTTTTTTTTTTTTTGTAAAAAGCGAAGCTTTTCTCTCTTAAATCAAAAGTGTAAAATGCACTCGGTAGCCTAATCTGGAAAAGCACAAGTCGAATGCTTAAAATGACTCACACATTTTCAGGTATTTCAAACAGTGATAAAGTTTGATTTCACCTTAATCAGACATCCTGGCAATTTCTACATCACGCTTTACAATTTTTTTTAAGCAATTAAACATAAAAAGTACCGAAACTTTTAAGACCATCCTTGAAAAGTGAAAAATGTTATTGTAGTACCAGCATAGGTGGGCACAAATCGCTAATTAGCAAAGCTAATTTTTTTACTAGCGGATTAGCTGTTCAGCTAATTTTTAAAAATGTTAGCGGACTGGTTATCAAAACTAATTTTTCAGCCAATCCGCTTATGTGCTAGAATAAGAATGGTTGCTACCGCAGTTTTAATAAAGGAAAGCCTTGAAGTGGCCGTATTTTCCCGTTTCCTGTGCCAGAGAAATATCTGCCCGTACTCTTCCAGCTAGACGCTTAGATCAAGCAATAGTGTAATCTATGGTGTAATAACTCCGTCAATGACATCATAATGCTGAGCTTGCGCAATCACTGTTTCTACCAGACAGGCAACGAGTTATGACGTCATAGCAAAAATGACGTCATAATTCAAAATTTTGGGGCTTCTGCCGGGGGTAAAGCAACCGAAAAAACTTCTGTTATATATCATTTCGTAACCAGTGCAATATAAGCTTTCGTTTGCACCAAGTTTCATGAGGTACCTAGAAAAGGTACGTTAGCATACATTTGTGACGTCATCACTTGAACTTTGGGGGTTTCTGTCAGGGGTAAAGCATCCGAAAAAAAATCTGTCACATCCATTTCGTGATCTGGCCAATGTAAGCTTTAGTTTGCACTAGGTTTCATATGGTACCTAGAAAAGGTATGCCAGCGGTTTTTCTAGGGGTTTTTGGGCCCCCATTATTACGGCCAAACGCATCCAATTTGATCCGGCAGAAATCGCTTTTCGCCGATGGTTTTTGACGTAGTAGGTTGCAATATACTTGGTTATTGGTACCTAGAAAAGGTATCCTAACCCCTCTCAGCTGCCGGTCTATCAACCGTGCATGTCGCAACGGTGCGATAGTAAGTCATGGTCAGATTGGTCAAACCGAAGCTTATTTTAGTAGGCCTACTGTGCTTATTTCCCTGCTCCACTTATTTCGGCAATGAGCTTATTTCAGTGCTGTGCTAATTTCACTGCCGAGTTTATTTCAACGCTGTAAGTTCTTTCAGCGTGTGTCCAAAACCTTGGCAATATAACGGGCTATTAAATAAACTTTTGGAATGCATTGATACGAAATTGCTTAGATTTGGCTGATCAACTGATAAAAGCGATATTGAAATGATTGCTATAAGTTGCAAAGTTGATTTCTCTCAAATTATTATCTTATAATTAATTAGCGGACTAGCGTTAGCTTCCGCTAACGAAAAATATGTGTTATCAGATTAGCGTTAGCGGAGCTAATCTTTTCCATGATCGGACTAGCTGTTAGCGGAGCTAATTTTTACTTTAGCTGTGCCCTCCAATGAATACCAGTAATTTCAAAAGAGCAACTACAGACAGGTTAAACAGGAAAGTTTTTAAAAGGCAGTGTCTATTTTGCTGTTAACGACGTAATAGCTTTTAGGTCTATTTTGCCGCAGCTACATAACCCATGTCACACGAATATTACACTATACATCTTATTCTATTCTACTGTCTTCACAAACCCGACTGTTAACCCCAGGTCACACGAATCCGAATCGAAGCGATCCGAACCAAAGCCACCGAAGCGAAACGAACCAAAGCCGCGACGAGAATCGAACCTACACCTAGTGCAGCGCTTCCCGTTATACGCTGCGCTCTAACCACTGAGCTATCGAGAAGTCGTGGCAATCTAGCACAAAATGGTGGTTAAAACCCCACGACGTCACTTACGGTAAAATAGACCTAAACGCTATTTTGCCGTCAACGGCAAAATAGACACTACCGTTTTAAAATGGAATTTTTCCACAGTTCTTATGAAAATAATAAACGTTAATCTGCTATCATTAGGTGAGTATAGGAGTTCAAAACTGATAAAAAGTGCTTAAAATTGCAATGTTAAAACGGCAAAGGATTGCCCGCACATACTAGACACAAAAACTTTTCACAGCTTTGTTTTCTTATTGAGGTGCAGCAGCCAGTGTTCCCTCTAAGGTGTGAAGTTTGAGAAAAATGAGAAATTTTGGGCAAAATTTTTCAGTTTTTGCACATTGCTATAATGTTAAAAGCATAGGTGGGCAGTACCGCGGTACTTTTTTAGTACCGGTACCGTCGGTACTTTGGAAAAAAAGTACCGGTACCGCAGTGCCGGTATTTTTACTTCTCAATATTTAGGCAAAACTCCGTACTTTTGCAAAATCTTTTGTAATAAAAAAGGAGAAGTCTGCACAGCTACACCTTCCACAGCAATCATTTAAAAGATTTGTTTTTAAAATACAATACTGCCATCATCTGCCATCCCTTCATGCGCGGCAATAGAAAGATTGTTTTCCACAGGAAAAGATATTTTGAAGCCGAAGACGAGTGGTCTTTCAGAGTTAAACAACCTTTCCCAAATGGTTTTGTTTTTGAAATATTATTTACAGTAAAAGTTTTTCAATAGTTTCGTGTGTTCTTTTTTGCGTCACCGTCCGTTGATAAGGTTGTTACCAGGGTAGGAATTATCGATTAGAAATCGATAATCGATATTTTCCTTTTTTTCGCCATCGAATGCAAAAATTCGGCTCAAACTTTTTTATGCAGTGTACCAGCTGAGCACCTTTCCTCACTTGGCGTACCCGTCAATTATCGAAAAAAAAAAAAAAAAGAACAAAGTCATTATTAGGCCTACTTTTGTAACAAATACACAGCAAAAGCAAGTCGCAAATACTTTTATTATTAATTGTCTTTCGAATTCTAATGCGAATTAGTGTGCGCCTGCTTATTTGCAACCAACTTATCCAGTTGCGGTTCAAAGGAAGACAATGCTACTGTACTCGAAGAGAAGCATGGAAAATTGGATATCCAACGCGTTTCTGTGTTTTCCCTTTATACAGCTCATGGTAGAAAAGCCGGCTTCACATCCTGTAGATATGTGGAAGGAAATGGAAGCAGTGTTTTAATAGCCATGCCACTTAGTTACCGATATTCTGCTTTTATTTGGATACAGAAGCTTGCAGGAAAGTTTGATTCAAAAGAGTTTTGCAAATCTTCGTCAGCAGATAGCTCCAATAATTTAACTGATAGTAAAAATATGCTCAACTCTCTGCAATCATCTGATGTTGTGAAGTCAGAGTGTGGCCGATCAATTGAGCTTCTCACTTTTCTACTCGTTACTGGACGCAGCAGGTATAGTCAAGCACGTGTACACGGCACAAACACACAAAAAGGATGATCATCTCGCATCAAACGTTGCGATACTTTGTTGAAATAGTGGATAACAATTACGAAATAACATTTTGTGTGACGGAACTGGTGCGTCGTAGTAGCGGCCCACCAAACAATCTATACCTGGAAAAGAAGATCGATCATTATCATTGCCTGAAAATAACTATGATATAGACGTTCTGATTTGTATCAAACAAATTACTCAATTTACAATTTCTTCTAATTGACCGCGTATCGGCAGCCAAGCGCTCGCGTACCGGCACTGGTACGCGTACCGGCACTGGTACGCGTACCGGCGTTTGAGTAGCACTGTTCTTGGTAGATTTGTGTTTTGTTACGTCACAATTGTGTTTATTTGATTTTGCTAGCTGCAACTGCCGAAAGCGTGGTCGCTCTCTTTCTTGTAGTGCAGGATCAAGTTAGCGGCGTTTACGACTTGGATTATATTTCGTTAACAGAGAAGTTGGTTTGTACCGGGCAGTGTTAAAGAAGGTGGTGGTAGGACACGCGCAGAGCCGACGCTCGCTGACAGCCTAGATATACAAAGGAATAGCTACAACCTACCTTAAAATATTATTGGCCCTCGACTCTTCGAACACTTTTACATTATCAAATCTGGTGCTTCTAAAAAAAAATTTGATACCCCTGCTCTACACACTTCGACGTTGAAAGTGCTGTTATTGTTTTAATGACTTCACTAAAAGGTTTGACGTCATTATGATTTCTGACGAACTACTTCCATTGAAAACTCCAGCGTAAGCCACTTCTGGTTCTAACATTCCCATTCATTCAAAAACCCTAAACAATCTTATTGTCGCATTTTGGCAAAATGTGGTCTCCAATAAAAAAAGTTTTCGCCTCATGCGAGGCGGCCCATTCCTGTGGGCGAGGGAAATGGTTGCATTTTTTCTGATTTTTGTTGCGCTAACCACTGGCACTAACTAGGCCTATAGCTTGTTTTGTACCGTTTTTTGACGGTTGGTGCATAGTTAGCAATTCGTGAATTGTGCCGTACTAAGTTACCGGTAACACTATAATATGGAGTAATTTAGTATTTATCTAGCTAGAAACCTATAGGCCTAATTATTATGAAACTGACCAGTTTCTACCAAAAATCAACAAAATAGAGGGCAGTACTTTCTTTCTGGAACTTTTTTTGAAAAGTACCGGCAAAAGTACCGCGGTACTACCGGCGGTACTTTTGATTTTCAAGTACCGAGTACCGGTATCGCCGGTACTTTTAACAAAGTACCGAGTACCGGTACCGCCGGTATTTTAATAAAGTACCGTGCCCACCTCTGGTTAAAAGCAAATTTGTTAAAAGTGCTGAAGTTTTTTTGTGTCAAATGAAAGTGTTTTACCATAAACTCTTATTTTAAACAAAAATTATTCCAGACCTTGAATTACACCCTTCAAATGTTTGGGCAAATTTTTAGTGACTTACATATTTCTTTTGTTTGTTTTTGTTGCATATTTGTCCTCCTATCTTGAGAAAGCGATTAATGCGCTATACGAGCTCGCTTAGGAGTTGCCAGCCATACTTTTTCCAAACCAAGATGGGGAAATCCCGCTAAGTGCCTTTCCCAACGGCTCAAGTAAACTCGCCGGCTTGTTCTCCATACTGTCCCTTTAATGCTGAGCGTCAAGCAGGGAAGCTGTAAATACCAATTTCAAAGGGCAAAATCGGACTAGTTTTTAAATCTCAGAGGGAACAATAAATTCCAACAGCAGTAGTGATCAACATACAACATGCCACATGCCTTAAATATGAGGCATGTGCCACAAAATATGGGGCACATGCAGAGAAGAGCACGGTACTTTTTTGAAGTACCGGCGGTACCGGTACTCGGTACTTGCAAATCAAAAGTACCGCGGTACTTTTGTCGGTACTTTCCAAAAAAATGTTCTAAAAAGGAGGTACTGCACTATATTTTGTTGATTTTTAGTTAAAGCTGTGCAGTTTCATAACAATTAGTCAGGTACGCCGAGAGGGGGGGGCAGAAGGGGTCATTGCCCGGGGGCTCGGAGACACAGAGGGGCCCTGGGTTCAGAATTGTCAAGATAGAATGCAAAACTACGGCCTACGGACGCCACTAGTGTATTTAGGGGCTGCAATTGTGCTATGCACCCCCCCCCTTTTGACTCGGCTTTTTAGTAAAAAATAACAAAACCAATGGTGCCAAGTGACTGAAATACGCCATACCCTTTTAATGGTTTCTGTAACTTATCGCCAGGGGCGGATCAAGGGGGGTAGGATGAGGGGTATGCATCCTCCCACCAGCCATTTTCAAACATGTTTTTGATGTATACAATTTTTCCATAATTTTGATCCTCTTTGATAGCAATAAGCGTTACGCCTTAAGCACGCATAATTGAAAATGTGCGAACAAAATGCGTCATATTTGACGAAGCACTCAATATAAGGGTCAAAAAATTCGAACAAAATTTGCCTGAAATTATTCAAAAAGCACTAAAATAGCCATTACAGCGTAAATTTTCAAAATTTTTCCGGAGGAGCATGCCCCCTTTTGTTTTTCTCAATCAGCTTCAAATTTGTTCTGCCGAAAAAAAATACGCTTGAAAAAAATGTGGAAATTATGACCCCCTCCTTTTAAAGTTTCTAGCTTTGCCACAGGCGATAATGTTTTTTTGATTTCGGGCCGAAATTTGAACATCTGTGGACGCTATGACCTTTTCTTTTGCTCATCGCTTGATTTTGGAGCACCACTGACCAAGGGGCCCAAACGAAATTTTTGCCCCGGGGCCCGAAATTTCTCTCGGCGCCCCTGCAATTAGTTACCGGTAGTACTTGGTACGGCACAATTCACGAATTACAAACTATGTACCATCCATCAAAAAACGGTACAAAATAAGATATCAAAAAACGGTACAAAATAAGCTATATAGTTAGTGGCAAGTGACACAAAAATCAAAAGAAATGCAACTATTTCCCTCGCCCATATAGAGATGGGCCAGCATAAAGCGAAAACTTTTGTTATTGGAGACCACTTTTTGAGCAGAATGCAACGAAAAGATTGTTTAAAAATTTTGAATGAAAGGGAAGCCCAGTCACCCCAGAACCAGAAGTGGATTTTACGCTGAATTTTTTAATGGAGGGAGTTCGTCATAAATCATCATGACGTCAAACCTTTTAGTGAATTAATTAAAATAGAAACACAATTTTTAACATCGAAGTGTGTAGAGAAGGGGTACCAGTAGGTTTACCCAATTTTTTTTCAAAACTCCAGATTTGGTAATGTAAAAGTGCTCGAGGAGTCGAGGGCCAATAACTTATGGGCATGCTTCGTTATTCTTTTTTTTTAACTCCAGATCACACGTGGGATAAATCGTTTTAACTTTTTCATGGCACTTAATTTTCGTGTCTGTGAATATCAGAAAGCTGGAGGTTAGATTCATGTGATCATAATAATTGGCAATGCTCTGTGCGACCACGGACGAGGACAACATGAAAACTCATCGCGAGACTGGAGACCCAGGGCATAGAGCAGTGATTCTCAAACATTTTTGTTCTACCGTTTCGTTTTGGAAGTTGGAGACTTTCATCACCCCCTTATTAGGAAATAATTTTTAAGAGGGGCCTACGCTGTACGTAGACATTTTTAAGATGGGATGGGTCATTGCGAAAACACGTCTGGCTTTGTGAGTTTAATTAGTATCTTATGAATTAAGACATAGCAAACGATTAAGTTTATTGGAGCAAAATGCATTTGCGCGTTAGGTGCATAAGTGGCGGGAGGGGGCTAGGGGGTTCTAATTTACGCGTTTGGTTTTACATAATACCTCTTCATGAATGTACTTGAAACCTGGCAAAGTAGCCACATGCGGGCGTTAAGACTTTTTTTTTGTTTTTCACCGATATGCAGTGGTTAAATCAGGATATCAGCGGGCATGGAGACCTTTTTTTGCTCTTCACTGGTTTGCATTGACGAAATTAAGAAGGAAATCTGGTCATTGCTTTTGCCCCTCCCCACACTTTAGAAATGCTTCCGCCATCGCTGATTGGGAGTTATAGGAATAAATCTCATAACGGAACTGACAGAGAGCGAATAACCTACAAAGTAAGACGGAAAGAGCTGCTGCAATAGACGGTCATAATCAGCAACGATTAGTTTGAAACACTATGTACTCGTCGAGTTGACGCGAGTAAATGAAATACCATTATCAAAAACGTAGAATGCTATTAACGCAGGCCTCAGGCCAGTAATGTTTAGAATATGGGCCTTTAAAAAACGAAATTGATTTCCGCTTCCTAACAATTAGGTCTACAACAGTGGTTCTCAAACTGGGGACCGCGGTTTCCTTGGGGTCCGCGAAGCAGTTTCAGGGAGACCACAAAGAGGCCGCGGATTTCTGATAAATTACCCATTGCATTGTGTTTGATTGAACATGTGCGGACGTGATGACCTTTTTTTTGCTCTTTACTTGTTTCTGCGAGAAAATTTATGCTTGAAAATAAAGGACCGTGGGTGATAGAAAAATATCTTTGGATACCGCAAAGTCGAGGTTTCAAAAAGGTTTGAGAACCACTGGTCTTTATCGATCAAATACCATCGGAAGTACAAGAAAAACTACACAATTATTTTATATTTTTGCATCTTTTCAAGGAGATACACTGAAGAAACACTAAGCTCTACAGCAGAGAGTTGTAAGTCGGAGAAATGTCGAGAAAAAACATATTTACGAGTCAAAGTCGAAAAAATGAATTTTGAAATGAGCAAAAAGAACGTCCTAAAACTACTTTTAAATTCTTTGTCGTTCTTGGTATAGTTAAGCCTAGGTTTTAAGTTGCATTGAAATACGTAAAAATCAATCAATCAAATCCGTAAGCCTTTTGAGATAAAGACAAGCAAACATCCCGGAATCGTATAGGAAAAAAAAGAAAAACATTTCGGAGGGCGCATCCATTTTACTAGGGTTACACTTTGCGCAACTCTGTTTAACATTACGTAAGCCACGTTGTACGTGGTACGTTAAAAAATCTATTCAGGTCTTGAGACTTTCTTTTACAGTTCTACAACCATATCAACGAACGGTAACGCAAAAAAAAACAGACGAAATTATCGAAAAACTTTTACTCTAAATTGCCTTTCAAAAACAAGAGCATTTGGAAATGGTCGTGTGAAAGACCCTCTTCGGCTTCAAAACATCTTTTTCCGTTGGAAAAGAATCTTTCTATTGCCGCGCTTGACGGCATGGCGGTACTGTATTTTAAAAACAAATCTTTCTAATGATTACTGCGGAAGGTGTAGTTGTGCAGACTTTACCTTTTTTATGATTTATTTTTTATTACAGAAAATTTTGCAAAAGTACCGAGTACCGCCTAAAAATTGAGAAATAAAAGTACCGCCACTGCGGTACCGGTACTTTTTTTCCAAAGTAGCAGTACTAAAGTACCGCGATACTGCCACCTATGGGCACATGTCACAAAAAGTCGTGGCACATGCCACGATAGTGACCAATATGCCACATGCCACAAAATATGGAGCTCGTACCACAAAATGTGGGGCACATGCCACAAAAAGTTGTGGCACATTGTTGCGTCAGCCGGACGTAACGTCTCGGCGTATGTGAGCGCAGTGCGTCAGCTTTGTGTGTGTGTTCGCAGCTGCTCGACGAGTATGGGGCGCCGTGTGTAAAGCTACGCAATATGAAATTTTGCATCATTTTTTGGTTAAATTACGTGCAATATCATATATTGTTGCAATTTATGTATATTGCTACAATATGTGTTAAATTGTTGCAATTTATGTATATTGCTGCAATTTGTGTAAATTGTTGCAATTTACGTATATTGCAAAAAAACTTTAAATCGGTTTTTAATTGCCATGGTGATATGTGATAAAACAGTCAGTGTTGCCCTTTCCCTTTTTCCATGAACTCATGTAGTGTACTGGCCTGAGGCGCTGTTGTACTGACTGTGCAGTGTGCGCTTATTGGTTTGGCTGAAACATTTAAGCTACTGGTTAAATGAATCATTTAAGGTACTACTGTTAAGCTACTGGTACCGGTATCCTTTGGAATACCAGCAGCTAGACTACCGGTATGGGGGTAACAATTAGTATCAGCTCCCAGGTCCAGTTGGGTTAGATTAGAATTAGGTTCAGTTAGGGTTCGTTCAGTTACAAAATATCGGTATCTGAAAAATCTTGTTTTAAAGTACAGTACCTGTAACCCGACATTAGGCCAAGTCTAGCTACCTCAACCTATGTTTTTGTGACATACTACTATCTCGTTGCTAATGCAGAATGGCTTATGCTGTATGGCTGAAACATGTCAGATTACAGTGACTTCTGTGATCTGTCCACAGAAAGCAGGTAGGCTACATCCTGACATCAGCAGATCAGCACACCGATACACCAGTAGCCAGTTACATACGGTAAACTGTAAAATTAAAAATGTCAAACTAGTCTACCGATATTTTGTAACTGAACGAACCCTAACTAAATTTAACCCTAACTGAACCTAATTCTAATCTAACCCAACTGGACCTGGGAGCTGATACTAATTGTTACCCCCATACCGGTAGTCTAGTCTAGTCTAGCTGTTGGTATTCCAAAGGATACCGGTACCAGTAGCTTAACAGTAGTACCTTAAATGATTCATTTAACCAGTAGCTTAAATGTTTCAGCCAAACCAATAAGCGCACACTGCACAGTCAGTACAACAGCGCCTCAGGCCAGTACACTACATGAGTTCATGGAAAAAGGGAAAGGGCAACACTGACTGTTTTATCACATATCACCATGGCAATTAAAAACCGATTTAAAGTTTTTTTTTGCAATATACGTAAATTGCAACAATTTACACAAATTGCAGCAATATACATAAATTGCAACAATTTAACACATATTGCAGCAATATACATAAATTGCAACAATATATGATATTGCACGTAATTTAACCAAAATTAACCAAAAAAATGATGCAAAATTTCATATTGCGTAGCTTTACACACGGCGCCCCATAGACGAGCTGGAAATATTCTAGCTTTTTTTAGTGTTTGTTTGCTCTTTTTGTTTTTCAAAGAGAAGATGCGACAATTAAAATTTTGCTGTTTATCGACAACTGCTTTTACATTTCGAATCGAATTGAATAAGTTTTGCTGGAAAGTTTCGACTGGGGTATTATAACTTTATTAAATTTCGTTTTGTTAAAAAAAAAAACTATTTGTGCTGAAATGTATGAAGAATCTCAATTAGGAGAAGAGAACACGCTAATGACTCGTGGAATATTGACATTATTCTCATCCCGACGAAGCACGTATTCCACAACATGCACCAAAAACCTATGGCACATGCCTTAAAAAGTTGTGGCACATACCCCAAAAATTGTGGCACATTCCCCAAAAAGTTGTGGCACATCACATGCCCCGAAAAGTTAAGGCACATGCCACAAAAAGTTGTGGTACATGCCCTGAAAAGTTGTGGCACATACCTCGAAAAGTTGTGGCACATGCCCCAAGAAGTTGTGGCACATGCCCCGGAAAGTTGTAGCACATGCCCCGAAAAGTTGTGGCACATGCCCAGCGAAGGAGTACTCGAGTACTGTGTTCGTACTCGAGTTCTACTCGACAGGGCTGCAAACTCGATCGAATTTTATTCGAGTTCGAGTTCAACCTATTTTAGCAAGTCCGAGTTCAAGTTCGAGTTCTCTAATTTAATTTTTACGAGTTCGAGTCCGACAAAAATAATCTTTTTCGGGTTCAAATTCGAGTTCAGGCAGAGGAATATGCAAAATCGAGACAACTTTTTTACCGCCCGTGTTCATGCAAATAAAAAGATAAAAATATAGGTCGCATTGGCATGAACAAATAAACGACATGCAGCTTTTCTTTTGGTAAAATTATAACTTCAATGTACACGGATTGTGATTTGGTAAAATTATCACTTTTGGGGTACTCGTACTCGCAACCCCTGGTACTCGGCTGGTAGCCTACTTGTACTCGAGTGCAAAAGTACTAGGTACTCGAGCCAAATATTCAGCAAGTACACGCGAGTACTTTGGATCTGGCTTTCTTTTTCTAAGATTGAAAGAGAGACGATAAATCCTTGACTGTTTAAACTTTCGCTGCAAGTCCTGCGATTGTTGCAATCGGCAATTGCCAGGGTCAACAGCTCGCCGCAGCAAAAGATGAAAGAAAGATTTGAAATGTACTCGTACTTGTACTCGACTCTTTGAGTACTCGACTCGATAGCATGTACTCGTACTCGCGTACCTATACTTGTACTTGCTTTAGATACTCGTACTTGTACTTGTACTCGTAGCCTACTCGAACCTTTTGTACTAAACTACATGACTGCGCATTAGGGCAGGTCGATTTTGAAAATCAATGTGGAATAAAATACCAGTAGTTGCATATAGCATAAAAACTCACTTGTATGCAATATCAGCCATATCCAATGAGAAACCGCTTGCGGAAATTAATTAATAATTTTTTATTATTTTTAGCAATTTTTGCGTTGCCGCTAGATGGCACCCGACTGCACATGGAGTTGGCCGAGTGGTTGGTGCATTGGGCTCCGAAGCTGGCTTCGCTGGTTTGATGCTCAACTAGGTCATCTCCATGATGCATGTACTTCACTATCACAAAAATCCTAAGCTGCAATTAAGTGGCTTGAAATAAAAACTAAATAAATAATTTAAAGGTTATATTTCGCAAATATTAATTAAATTCAGTGGCGTACGCAGGATTTTTCAATGGGATGAGGGGGTTCAGTGACGTCACATCGTGATGACGTAAAAAAGCTACAATTAGCCTATAGTAGTTCAAAGGTATTAAAGTGCATCGGATTGTAATGTTTTTAGTCTAAATTACTGCGCAATTGCACCTACCATGATTAAACTATATAACGCCATAACGAAGGAAACAATGCAGATATTTCATTCACACTTTTGCTTGATTCTTTGGGCTTCATTTGAGGAGCGAAAAAGTTTCACCGAAACTCAAGCTGTCAATCCGAGGTTAAAAATTTACTGAAAAAACTTTAGTTGACCTCATTTTTGGCTCATAGGAAGGTTCACAGACTAAAGTAGGCTAGCTTTCGCAACGTCACAAACAGGGTGTAGCCAGGAGGGTAAAACAAGTTATTGCTTCCCTCCAAAAAAATCTTTTTTCGAAAACCAACATTGATACAAACAACGCATATAAACCTTGATATAAACATTTAATATGCACTTATTATGAAAGGAGCAGTATCCAGTATTCCCTGTCTTGAATAATGAAGAGAGTGAAGCATGAGAACAAACTGCCTTCCCTACCAAAACATTTTTAAACTACAATGAGTTACGCGCGAGAAGAATCCCTGATCATGCGATTGAACTCAAAAACAGCGTCGATATTATCGAAGCATTTTTCACCCAAATCACAGCGTCGATATCATCAGATACTCTCAAGCACATAACCGGGGTGTCTGGTAAACGGAGCACTCCAGCTCCTGAGATAGTAGCGGGGCGTAAAAACAATTTTGCCACCCCCCTCCCCGTTTCGCCCCTGGGCCTCTTTAAATCTTTCGTTGGTTTGGTCTTCCTTGGCAGTATCTTTATTTTATTTTTAGCATTTAGGGCAGTGTCAATTTAGATTTTTATATTTGAATAATTTTTCTACAAACCGGCCGGTTATAGCGCAGTGTTAAGATGTCGCTATCGATGTGGAAGGTCTGAGGTTCAATTCCCAGGCCGGTCAAATCGGACACAGAGTAGCCAACAGCTGGCTACCGCTGCGACGTTTCTTCGGAGCTGCGTTGTCGAGGCGTTAAGCCGCGGGGTCGCCACTCGCTACGACGCTGCAATACTACAGCGAGTTTAATGAAACGATTACAGTGAAGATTTGATTTAAAAAAAAAAAATTGTGTGCAGCCATACTTGCTGCAGATGCTTCGTATTTAAGGGAACTCCCACTTACCAATTACTTCACAGCAGCATCGATGACATAATTGCAGTTCAAGCAAAACACATCAGAAAAGTTGGAATACCGGAATTGTTGCATCGTATCGTAATAAAAGTTTCTCGAAATTAAATTAGAAAGTTGGACTGAACAGAAAAAAAACATGACAGCAAATTCGGCAACCTCCGCACGAAGAAAAGTCGGTTCGTCTCAAAAAAGAAAGGTTTCACTTTTTCTGTAATCGTCAATCATCAACGTCAAGCGTAACGCACCAGAAAAGTTTAACTACCGGTATTATTGCATCACAATGAAAGTTTTTCAAGATTGTGTAACATATTAAGGAAGTTGGACAGCACAGAAAAACATGATAATTGATGACAATTTCGGCAATCTCTTTAAGAAAAAAGGCGGATCGTTTCAAAAAGAGAGGTTTTCATTTTTTTCAGTCATCAATGGGGGGGGGTTTCGACCGCCGAATCCCCCCCCCCCCCCCCCGTGCGTACGCCACTGATTAAATTACATTGCGGTATAAGGCAATTGGATTATTGAGCAATACAACATAAAACAAATGAAAAAAAAACGAGAACGAAATCACAACTCGCAGTTCAGTTCTTCATAAGACTGGCAATGATTGCCTTTTGACGTAAATGACGGATGTAAATTGCGGCTCAAAACTTTGGCAATTATTCCCTTGTGACGACTTTCAAAGCAGTATGAAGTGCGTGAAGCTTCCGACACGAGTTTGACACTTTTCTCCACGCTTTTTGAGTGTTTGAGTGTTAAGGAAGATCATTAATATTCGGTTTGAAATTATTGGCAGTTAAAGTTTGAATATCTTCCAGTGGCGTAGCGAGAAATTTTAAAAGGGGAGGGGGCATAATTTCCACATTTTTTTCGAGCGTATTTTTTTCGGCAGAACTAAATTGAAGCTGATTGAGAAACAAGAAAGGTTCTAGGTGGGTACGGGGCCATGCTCTCCCCGAAAAATTTTAAAAATTTACATGCTGAAATGGCTATTTTAGTGCTTTTTTAATAATTTTCAGGCAAATTTTGTTTAAATTTCCGACCCTAACTCTGAATGCTTTGCTAAATATGATGCATTTGTTCGCACATTTTCGATTATGCGACTATGCGTGCTTACAGCGTAAGACTTGTCGCTGTCGAAGAGGTTCGAAATTGTGGAAAAATTGCATGCATTAAAAACATTTTTGAAAATGGCAGGTGGGAGCTGGATGCATACCCATCATCCTACCTCCCTCTCCCCCGGCCATAAGCTACAGAAACCATCTTTTTTACTAAAAGGCAGAGTCAAAAAGGGGGGAGCCATGGCACAATGGTCCCCCCAAAATACGCTCCTGATATCTTTGTTTAAAAGTTCCTGCATAAGTGGTGGGTCAGCACTCAGCGCCTCATTCGGAAGCTGGTAGCCTTTTAACTGCTGCTCGATCAACCGATGCCATTTGAAAACTGCCTTTCGGCCAGCTTTTAGTCGTTGATCCTCAAGATAAGCTCTTTCTTCAAGTGGGACTTTTAGGTATGTGGAGCAAAGGCAAAGAATATGCTTTTGTTGGCAGCCCACAAGCTAGCAACAGACTTCTACATTATTGCACGACACGTTTTCCAACCAACAAGTATGGGCAGATACATCAAAAAGTTTGTTTAATTTGTTATCACGATTACTTTTCGTCCGTACTTTAGCGTGTTTACTGTTAATATCCTTCACCAAATTCAGTAAGTCTTATACTTTTCTGCGGATAGCTTTGATAGAAATCAAAGGAAGTCGATGATTTACTGCCTGCCACATCGAAATTTAGTCATCACTGATACGTAGAATGAAATCCCAAAGAGATAGTTCAACTTCAGTCATGTTAAGATAACAATATATATATATGCATTTAGTCTCATATCACTTGGATATTCAAGACCTCTCCACCTAGGTGTAGAGAAAACTGAAACAATAATATTTACAAAGCAAAAATAAGAAAGGAATAAAACAAGCAATAAAGTTTAGAGATTTTGAGACATAAATAGCTTAAAAGTTTCTGTCCAAAGCCATTTGGCAAAACTGATTCAGATCGAGTTCTAGAAAGTCTAGCCCATTTGTCACAAGCGTATTGAGTTTGCGACCTCTCCTGGTGTTGGGATTTTTTTCGAATGTCATTCGTTTGGTGGTACAGTCATTTGATTGTCTAGCTATGTGAGCCAGAAAGTTGACCTGCTGGTTTCGTATGTATGTGGAGATATCTTCAGTTTGGCAAATTTGGTGCAATTGTTGAGTGGATATTTTGTAGCAAAAATCATTATTTTGTTGGTCAATTCGTCTAAAACCACCCCAGACCATTTTGCGTAGCATCAGATGATAGCTTCTATCCAGTTTGTCAAGGTTTTTCTTCGTCACAGACCAGCATTGGCAACCATAGGTCATTCTGCTTCGCTCGTATGAATTTAGAAAAATGATGCGTGTTTTCAGGTTGATGTGATGGTTGCGTAGTCGATATTTGTATTGCTGGAAAGCAGAATTTATTCTATTGTTTAGTTCTGACGGTCAATTCCTGAATAATTGAAATCGATTTTGCATCCCAAGTATTTAAAGGTTTTTACATTGTTAATCTTTGTGCTTCTAAGGGAACATATAGATCGGGGATAGGTGCCTTCTTGTCCCAGAAAGGTAATGATCATTGTTTCTGTTTTACTGCAATTGATCTGTAGGCCAAAACGTTCAAAGATATTATTTAGTATCAGCAAAGCTTTCTGTAGACATAGGCGCGGGAAGTAGGGTGCCAGGGGGGGCTCAAGCCCCCCCTGAACTTTTTTTAGCCCCCCCTGAACCATTTGAGCCCCCCCTGACAATTGAAAAAATTATGCACTGAGTGCGACGGTATTAATGCTCGCAACGTACATACGTAATGAAGCAAATATTTTTTAAAGTGCTTTTAACCAACGAAGAATCACTATTCTTTTAAAAATCAGTTAGTTATTATTCACTAGGTCAACGTAAAATTTGGTAAAATTTTCAATTTTTGAATTTTATTTTTAACCGTGTTTTATATCAGCGTTTGCAAACCTTTGCAGCAGTCATGGACGATGGACCAGTAAAAGTATAATGGCTGCCAATTCTTGTAGCTGCCAAACACTTTACGCCAAACTACTCTGAATGCTCGAATGAAAGTCGCTACTGATCATGGGAATTACGTAAATCGTAAACGAAAATACGGTGAAGTGCAAAAAAACGGTCCTCAATCCTTCAGATGTTCCGAATTCCACCAAAATTTTTGTGAAGAGCTAAAAAAAAGGTCTTCATGGCCCGGACGCGTTACATGAACTGGAAATGTTGGTGGCCAACCTGATTTGTGCACATGCCAAATTAACCCGGGATCGACAGCCAAGCATCCAAAGATCGACCGGTACATCGCGATCGACTGGTTGGGCACCCCTAATCAAGCTTATATGAGCTGGTGCAAGTTCTCTTCTGGTTGAGTTTTTTAATGGTTTTGAATTTTTTCTACCAACCCAATGAAGCGGCTAAATCACTACTAAACTGGCACCGATGATCAGTAGGCTACTCGATTTGAGGGGGATGCCATCCCCCCTGAAAACAACACCATCCCCCCATAAAACATTTTAGCGTAAACCAATTCTTACAACTATAATGACCATTTCTTTTTAGGTCTGCGTGAAAAGTTGTAGCCTACCACCCCCCATAAGTGTTTTCACAACTCGAGCACTGCCGATGATTGTTACTAAAATTGAGCTAGTACGCCTACCTAAATACCTATATCTACACATCTCATTATGTTAAAAAATGGTTCAGTGCTTTATTTTGATTGTGTGTTTTTTGTTATTTTTAAACCTCAATGGGGCATTGTTTGTTGCATGTAACTCTGATCAGCAAAGCAAAAGTTAGATCGGACAAATTTTGTTTGCCTACTTTTTGGTTTTGTTATTGAGGTATTTGCATTTTACAAATACATGAGTAGTGATTCGAGCATGGTTAGAAAAGCCTAATGGTAGTAAGCAATTTTGTTTTCCACGATAAAAAATTATCCTGAAAAAGTTCCGGTCACTTGAGCGGGCATGCAATTGATGTCTATCAAAATAGGTCTGCTGAGTGTCCTGCTCATAAAAACGTGCGTTCGAAAAAAGGGGGGTCTGGGGGGCTTCGCCCCCCAGACGTTAACACGATCTTACTATTTTGAGCCCCCCCTGTCCAAAAAACGTTCCCGCGCCACTGTCTGTAGATCATCTGCAGTTTCAAAAAAATTTACGATGTCGTCAGCATACCCAGAACCTTTAACAATTGCAGTATACTAAATAAAATTGAATTATCTTGACGAACAATAATTCAGTATCGTATGAAAATGATTTCACTACTTAGTTTATTGCGTTTCCTTCGCTTTTACGATTCGACTAACGAAGGTGAAATACTAACGAATGTAAAATACTAACGAATGTATGTAATACTAACGAATGTAATGTAATACTAACGAATGTAATACTAATGTAATGTAATACTAAAGAATGTAATACTAACGAATGTAAAAAATACTAATACTAACGAATAAAATGTAAAATTCAACTAACGAAGGTAAAATACTAAATAAAATTGAATTATTGTTTGTTAAGTGCTGATTTCGGTTTTTGTTTATTTATTTGCATCAGACACAAAAAATCGGTCTCAAACATTGCTAAAACCGCATGGTCCAGAAATAAAATAAACAAAAAAACACAAACGAAGAAAAACCTAGCATATTTACAAAGAATCACCCTCAAAAAGACAGACAGCGTTTATGCAGCATACATAAGATTATTGGATTTGGTAAAAAAGACTAAACCATAATAACACCCTAATGACATCACGGCTTGCATAAATTTGTTAATTGCTTTAAAGGGGCAATAAAATCAGAATCGTTGTTTATTTCATAAAACAAATTGTTAGGGAAAAATTTTTTAAATTTTTTCGCGTTGACCCGGTGCATTTTAATTGCGTAATTCCGAAGATGTTGAATTTTAAAAATTTGAGAGTCCTCTCAGAATATGACGTCATCCATTTCTTCTACATACTAAAAGTCACGTGATATCGACTAAGAACAGATTGCAAGAAGCAGCTGCTTATGGCCGAAAATGAATGAACAATGTAGGCAGATAAAACGCTAGCGTTAGCCTTTGGGCTGACCCGTAGCAGCGTTTGAGCTGGAGCCTATATATCTGGAATTTGCCAACGCAGCCACACAACTTTTGAAGATCTAGGCTGCCAACATATTCCGCAAATAGAACGTTAACGAATGCGCGACATAAACCTTCATGAAGCATTCGAGTTGAGTTTATATTATTGCACGACCAAAAACACAAAACTAAATCAAGAAAGAACAAAAGCCTAACTGAAAGTAATGATTTTATTTGGAGAAGTCTTCAACGCATTTGAATATTGCAAATGCTGTTGCTTTCCACACACCATTCCAAATCATCAAGCGTGCATTCCTTCCTGTGAGTCAGCTGCAAATTTACACAGCATCCCTGAATGATGCGATCATTGTTTCCACATCCTATAGCTGCCTCCTTTGCAATAGGTTACCTCAGACTCCTAACACAAGCATCACCGACTGCAGTTCTGTCCTCTTCTTTATAAAGTGGTTTTAATAAAGTATTGTTTGGAATTTATATCTAATTTTTGTATGGTTGGTATCATTTTGTCCAGCAAAGACTCCTTGGGTTTCAGAGTTTGAAAATGGAAGTTTCAAATAAAAGCGAAATTTATAGAAAAATTTTATTAGCAAACCAGCATGAAAGCTGAAAAATAATATATGAATAAATGTATTTATTTAAAAACACAAAGTATTTTTAAATAAATATATATGCTCTGACCTTGGTCATTGAACCCTTTTGTTACTGGAAGCAAAAATTTCCCGTAATTGTATGAATAAATGTATAATTAATCAAGAGATCATCATGAATATTGCTTACCGGTACACTAGTATAGGAAACAGTAGGCTATGATGTCTCTGTGATAAACTAATAAATTAAAAAACAACATTTTACAAATTTAGCCAGGACTTACAACAGCATAGGCCTAAGCTTATCAATAATAGCTACAAAAAATCAACCATAACAAAATGTAGACTAGCCCATTTATTTGCTTATGCTTAACACATCCAACTCAAACAGAAATAAATTCCCACCTAAGAATATCCTTTTCTGGCTAAATGGATAAAGTTTTGTCTAGTCTGTGGTCCAATCAAAATTTTGCATTCAAAATAAATATCTGCGAACCCAGTCACAGTTTGAGAAAACTCCCCTTAGGCAGAGTGTACCAGTGTACTTTGATCAGGGTAGAAAAGAAGGATGGTGCTAGCTGTCCAAAATATGTTAATATGGACCAAAATTCCTTTTTAAACTTTGCAGTTTGGAAGTTTCAGTCTTATTAATCTATCAACCAAGAAGTACTGGTTGAGAGAGCCTACGCCAGTCAGGGTATGCTGGAAGTACAGTAATAGTCTATCCTACGGTACTTCAGCACTTTGC
This sequence comes from Trididemnum miniatum, assembly GCA_964006365.1. Lineage (NCBI taxonomy): Eukaryota > Metazoa > Chordata > Ascidiacea > Aplousobranchia > Didemnidae > Trididemnum > Trididemnum miniatum. Next base: position 25,060,190 of record OZ023234.1, read on the forward strand.
TTGATAAGGCTAGCTAGACCAAACAACCATGGTTACCACAGTGATGAAAAACAAAATGCCCGCCAAAACCGACTCCTAAGAGGACTATCCATTCCACGGTGGTCGGAAAGCTGCAATAACTTTTGAAAGAAGGTGTTTCTGGATGTAAATCACACACCATTCAAAAACATAATTTTTTTAAAGTTTTTTAAGCCAAAGTGAAAATTTAGGGTTTCTTGCCCCTTTAATATCGCGGCTTTAATATCAAAGAGCATATTCGCGAAGAAAGAGCTTATCTTGAGGATCAACGACTAAAAGCTGGCCCGAAAGGCAGTTTTCAAATGGCATCGGTTGATCGAGCAGCAGTTAAAAGGCTACCAGCTTCCGAATAAAGTGCTGACCCACCACTTATGCAGGAACTTTCGAACGAAGATATTCAAACTTTAACTGCCAATAATTTCAAATCGAATATTAATGATCTTCCTTAACTCTCCAAAAATATGGAGAGAAGTGTCAAACTCGTGTCGAAAGCTTCACGCACTTCATACGGCTTTGAAAGTCGTCACAAGGGAATAATTGCCAAAGTTTTGAGCCGCAATTTACATCTGTCATTTACGTCAAAAGGCAATCATTGCCAGTCTTATGAAGAACTGAACTGCGAGTTGTGATTTCGTTCTCGTTTTTTTTTCATTTGTTTTATGTTGTATTGCTCAATAATCCAATTGCCTTATACCGCAATGTAATTTAATTAATATTTACGAAATATAACCTTTAAATTATTTAAATAACTCAAAAAAATTAAAATTTAGTCGGGTGCCATCTAGCGGCAACAAAACAATTGCCAAAAATAATGAAAAATCATTGATTAATTTCCGCAAGTGGTTTCTCACTGGATATGACTGATATTTCATACAAGTGAGTTTTATGCCATATAAAACTACTGGTACATTACTCACATCAATATTCAAAAATTAGTTTAAAATCGACCTGCCCTACTGCACATGCCACAAAAAGTTGTGGCCCATGCTCCAAAAAGTTGTGGTACATGCCTTAAAAAGTTGTGGCATGCGTATTAGCGCATTAGCGCAATAATAACCAGCCAACATTCTGCAAAAATGTTTATGGACCGAAAAGAAAAGAATGCAAATCATTTATGTTTCTATTCCAAAAAAGAAAACGGTACATAATAGAACCTTTTCTCGAAAGAATTGATTTTTGTAACTTTAGAAAAAAAGCTCAGTTAGGCCTACCCCTTGTCCTCAGGTCCTTATCCAAAATTCTATTTGAAGAAGAAGCTGATGATATATTTTCTTTATAAGCAAGGAGATTGCTTTGCTCTTCAAAAAATGTTTAATGCAGGGATAAAGAAGGCGATCATTGGCTACGCCAACTACTTCAGTCTGAATTTTAACTCAAGACTTCAAAATTAAGCGAGAATCCGCTTTACGGGGTGCGATTGATAGCTGCAGTCTGAGTGCACTGCCCGAGTATGTTGACGTCACCGATGAAAGCCATGTTTACATCAAACATTGCACCTGAACTGCGAAAAACGCATCGTGGGGCAATCGGTTGTATCAATACAGTTGCACACGTGCAGAAAAGCGAGCGAGTTTCGGCTACTTCCCGGAGAAGTTGGTGCGCGATTAGTATAAAAAAGTATATATGTTGATTAACACTTGAGCATTAACAGCTCGATTGTTGCAGCGGCATCAAAAACTTTTGAATTACTTATAGCGCAAAAGTGGAATCAAATCACTTATTCTTCAATATAAACTGACAGGGTTGACTGAAACCTCAGTACCAATAATTCAATGGAAAAAATTGTCCCCCATTTTTTTATGTCTGGCTGCACCGGTGCCAAGCTGGTATCATGCTGGAGCCATCAAACGCAGTGATGACATTGAAGATATTGCCAAAATTCCTCCACCCTCAATGGCTCCAGCTCGAAGACGCTCAAGGAGAAGATTGCACTTTCCCGGACGCATATCTCTATTTGGTTCTACAGAAATTTTTTTGTTCATTCTATTACCACCACACTACCCCATCCCAAAATAGACATAAGAAAGTGCATAAAATCAAAACCTAGATCTCCATCAAACCCCGACCCTTCGCGTCACGGTCCAGTATACTGACCGATACACCACGCCGCAGTTGCCGAAAACAGTGCAATTTTTGTATTTATACTCATTTCGATCGAGCCCTATCTTTTTCTGTTGAAAACTTAAAATATGCTTCCCGGATATCCATTTCGAAAAAATATTTTTTCGATATAAAGATCTATTTTGAAATATGCTTCCCGGACATCTTAAAGACTTTTTGGTTGTAGAAGGAAGAGATAAAGTCTTGTTTTTTCTCATAACAGTAGCAAGATTTCTGCTTCAGTGAGCATATTGCAGAATAAGTGAGTGATAGAACATAAAAATCAGCTTAACCAAAGATATTTTGATGCATAAGGTCCAAGGTGTGTTTTTGAAGACTTTACCGTAACAACGATACGTACCAGTCGGCATGTTGCAACTCTAACTTGAGATATCAGTGATATAATTATGATGACCTGTCAATGAGTTTCAATGTATTTGCAAAACACACTATTTAAGCATATAATTTGTTAAAAACATTCTAAATTGCCGGTAATGTGATTTGTAAGTAGCCTTCTCTCAATAGATTTAACTATCCACAGCATAAAAGGGATCAGTAAAATTATGCAATTTAAAATTAAGGTGTTTGCACAAGTTCCTCAGCAATGCAATTTGGCATCCAAAATTAACAAAAATTTCAAGTCTGAATCTGAAAGAACCAATGCGCTTCTTAAGTGTTTAATATAACCTAACCTAATTGAAGTGATTCCAGTCTGCAAGTACTAGAACCATCGGCGTCAAAAGCAATATTACAAAAAATGTTTTTGGCTTTATCTGTTTCATAGACTGCGAGATTAATAAATGAATTTTTTTTGTTTTGCACAACAAAATCGCTTTTCTTCAACAAAAATGACCACGCAAAACAGCGGTTTTACTATAGCCTACAGTAGGTTAGTCAGTGATGGGCACGATAAATCTTTCTGTTCCAAAGCGATAACGATAATCAATTATTTCAAAAAAAGCCTTTGGCGACAACGATAAATCTCAATTTCTTAAAGCGATATCGGTAATCGATAAATTATCGCCGACAAATCTTTGCGATAAATGTTGCGGTAAATTTTCAATGTGCTTAACGAAGTTTTTTTTTGTAAGCCAAATTGCAAAAATGTTTTTGTAGAATTTTTAGAAAAAAAGAGCGGTTCACAAACTCTGCCGTGGCATTGAATAAAACAAAGAGACAATTTTTAAATCGCAAACAGACTTTATGGCACCCTGTATTTTGCCAGAGCGTCAATACTCACTAATTTTGAACGCTGTGTGCACAAAGAATCGCTTATCGCGATAATCTATCGGCGATAAAATATATTACATAAAAGCGATATCAGTAATCGATAAATCAAAACTATTTTTAGCGATAACGATAATCGGTAATAAATTATCGCCGACATAAGCGTCGATCCGGGGGGGAGGGGGGGCGGGGCAGGGAGCGGCGCCCCCTCGGGTCTAACACCGAAGGGAGCGACATATGTCTGGCCCCCGCGGTGTTTTAATACCTATGTTAAAAGTTAAATGCATGCGCAGTACGGTAGCTAAAACAGGGGTCCTACTAAACACCGCAAAGGACTGAAACACCGAAAACGACAACAAAGGACCTCTATTTGATGTACTAAACACCGCAAAGAACGACAAAGGACCCTAAAACCCTAACCCTAGCCTAACCCTGACCCTAATTTAAAGTTCTTGGTCGTTCTTTGTTGTGGTATGATTCCAAGTCCGTTGTTGTTTTTTGCGGTGTTTAGTAGATCAATTTTAGGTCCTTTGTCGTCCTTTGCGGTGTTTCAGTCCTTTGCGGTGTTTCAGTCCTTTGCGGTGTTTAGTAGGACCGGCTAAAACAGTTCCTAAGTGCAACACAAAATTGTATTGTTGTGTCGCGATGTTACGCTCACGCTATTTAAATGGCGAAAAGAAAACTATCAGCGTGTGTGCAGCGACGACGCTACTGGTACCTTGAAATGTCGTATTAAACCCTATTCCGCCTGAGCTTTTTTCAGAGCTTCGGAAGATAAGTGGTAGACCCACTGTGTCCGCTCGTTTTGAACACAAATAACTTCACACATACTCACTTTAATACGACAATGAAAGTTTAAGAAAGCAGATAATTTTATTGTTATTTCGCCTGTATGTTTTTTATGAAACGACTAATTTGTTCATGCACTAATTGCGCCTTATTATATCGGGTGTCCCCGAAAAAATGAACTAATCTTTGTTAACGATGCTACTGGTACGTGACCAGTTCTGTTCAATCTGTACTTCAAAAATGCAGAAATGATGGCGTAATCTCATGGTTTTTCTGTACATTCATATGCTGATGACATGCAATGTTATTTTGAGCTTGAAAAAAATATCTCCATTGATTTTGTGTCTAAAAGAACAACTTCTTTTCTACTAGATCTTAAGAACTGGATGGCTCGCAATTATCTGAAATTAAATAAGAACAAGACCAAAGTAATAGAATTGTTGCCTGCTAGTCATAATGTTAATGCCAGATTAATTACTGACTTGTTTGTTGATTCGAGCCGTGCTTTGACTTCGCCTACTTCTTTTGTTAAAAACCTTGGTTTATTTTTGATGTTAAACTTAACATGGAAAAACATGCGCTTAAGGTAGTTAGTATATGTTATGCTAATTTACGGAATCTCGGTAGAATTGCATCCAAGCTTTCCATTGACTTAAAAATTCAACTGATACATTCCATGATCTTGTCGCACATTGACTTCTGCAATGCTCTTTTTTACAATTTTCCTGAAAAAGTTGACTATAGTCTTATATGCTGGTGTTAAGATTTATGTTTGGACTTCATTGTAGTACTTCACGCTTGCACATGCTTCATTTTTTGAAACGTCTTCATATCTTGCCTATATAATTTCATATTAAATTTAAGATAGCTTTATTAACTCACAAATGTTTACCTACATGGAAATGCTCCAGCATATTTAAGAAAATTGATCTGTCCTCGATTTGCGTCCACTCGTTATTGCCTGCGTGTAAATAACGATGAACGGTTGCTTTGCTTCAAACAATGCCACACCTAGCTTGGTCAAATCTAAATCTATGTTTTCCTTTGCTGCTCCTAAAATTTGGAATTCTTTGCCTTTATCACTGTGTGAAACTAACAGTGTTTCGCTTTTCAAAGCGCATTTGAAATCTTACTTTTTTGATATTGCTTTTGAGGATGCTGCCAATGTTGAATAACTGTACTATGTTTTCTGTGGTAGCATATTGCCAATGTTGAACAACAGTGCTATGTTTTTTGTAGTACTATTTATTCATTTCTTTATTTTTGATAGGGTTGGTAGTAATTTTTACTGTTGATTTAGTTCTGGGCAACCCCTGAGTCAGATTTATCGAATTGTCGATGAAATCTTGAGGGTGTATACAAATTGCACATTATCATTATCACTAATCAGTGGCGTACGCAGGGGGGGGGGTTTGGGAGTCAAAACCCGCCCATTGACGATTGCAAGAAATGAAAACCTCTCACTTTGGAACGACCCGCCTTTTTTCATACAGAGATTGCCGAAATTGCAATCAAATGTCAGGTTTTTCCGTGCTATCCAACTTGGTTATATAATCTTGAAAAACTTTCATTGTGATGCAATAATACCGGAGTCAAACTTTTTCTGGTGCGTTGCGCTTGACGTTGATGATTGACGATTGCAGAAAAAGTGAAACCTTTCTTTTTTGAAACTAACCGACTTTTCTTCGTCTTCGACTTTTCTTTGTGACTTTTCTTCTTTTTCTTGGAGCTTGCCGAAATTGCAGTCCTGGGGGGTTATTACAGGATGCTCGTTAAGCGGTTTACGAGCTCGCAAACTGCTCGGTAAAAAAATTTTCCTCGCTAACGCGCTTTTCGGGATTACAGGATTTTCCGAGCTGGCGAACTCGCTCGGCAAGTAGCGAGAAAAAAAATGAGCACGTTAAGTTACCGAGCGACAATTTCATACACAACCAGCCATGGCAGAGCGCATTTTTTTAGGTCATAGTTTATGCACAATAGCTAGTACCTTGTGTATGACACAACTAGAGCTTCACACAACTTTCAGACTTGTTGTGAAATGGTAGACTCAAGTTCAAGTTTACTTATTCGTGCGAAAAAGGCTAAGGCTCATCAAGTCGCTACACTCTATCTCAAATATGACACATGTCAACAGAAAAAAATCAGATTTTCAAAAATAAAAAACAAAACAAAAAAGAAAAATGCAAAGCATAGTCAACATACAAATACATGCAGTGATACATATCAAACTAAGACTAGTAGGCCAGCTGCTGATCACTGGTACTAGCTAGCGCCTAGTCTAGCGCTAAAACTGTTCTAGGGTGACTTATTACAAAGTTGGGATGGTTTCAACTTGATTACAGGTAAGAGTGTATGTAGTAATGGTGTCTACAGATGTACCAGTATAGGCTTGCTGTGAGGTGCTAGACTAGCAGCTGCTCTTTGCTGGTTGGCACCTAGTCTGGTGCTAAAACTGGGCTATTACGCCTATTGCAAACATGCGTTGGCTGCAGACTTGGTTAGAGAATATGTAGTAATGGTATCTTCCACCATTAACTGTGTGAGGCCATGGCCAGCAACTGCTAGTCTAGCACCTCACAACAAGCCTATGCATCAGTAGACACCATTACTGCACACACTCTTTACCTATAACCAAGTGAAAACCATCCCAACTTTGTACTGTAATACAAGCACAGTTTTAGCACTAAACTAGGCGCTAGCCAGCAAACAGCAGCTGCCAGTCTAGCACCTCACAACAAGCCTATACATACCGAGCAGTTAGAGAGACACTCGGCTTTACCGAGTAGCTGCTCTTTCTGCGAGCGCAACCTGTAATCCCAACTTTGCGAGCACGTTATCTCGGCTGCCGCTCGGAGAATTTCTCCTCCGAGGAGAATTAGCGAGAGAAATCGCTCGCTAACACATAAAATCCTGTAATCACCCCCCTGTTTTTTTCTGTTCCGTCCAACTTTCTGATTTAAATTCGAGAAACTTTTATTACGATGCGATGCAACAGTACCGGTATTTCAACTTTTCTGATGTGTTTTGCTTGAACTGCAATTTTGTCATTGATGCTGCTGTGAAGCAATTAGTAAGTAGGAATTTCCTTAAATACGGTGTGTCTGCAGTAACTATGGCTGCACCAGGGCCGGATTCACCTATAGGCTAGGCAGACTGAAGCCTAGGGCCTGGGTGAAATAAGGGGCCTCGTCACGAACAACGAAGGCCTTTTCATCTAGACCTTTTTTGAAAATCGACCATAAAGACCTTTATAGGCCTAGCCGCCTAAACGTGGAGACAAGAGCGTATTTAGGGAAGAGCTTTCTGCCATGCCCCCCCCCCCCCCCCCCCTTTGACTCTGCCTTTTAGTAAAAATGAACAAAATTAATGGTGTCAAGTGACTAAAATATGCCAGACTCTTTTGATGGTTTCTGCAGCTTATGGCCAGGAGAGTAGGATGAGGGGTATGCATCCTACCACCAAACATTTTCAAAAATGTTTTTGATGTATACAATTTTTCCATAATTTCAAACCTTTTCTATAGCAATGAGAAATTGTGCGAACAAAATGCATGATATTTGGCAAAGCACTCAAAATTAGAGTCAAAAAATTTAAACACAATTTGCGTCAAAATTATTCAAAAAGCACTAAAATGACCTTTACAGCATGTAGATTTTCAAAAATTTTCCGGGGAGCATGCCCCCTAAAGCCTTTTCTGTGTCTCAAACAGCTTCAAATTAGTTCTGACGAAAAAAATACGCTAGAAAAATGTGTGAAAATTATGCTCCCCCCCTTTTCAAAATTTCTCGCAACGTCACTGCGTAGAGATGAGTCTGATCGTTGCTCACTAGTGCTTTATTGATCAAATAGCCTAAAGCCTTTCACTGTCTAATTCCGACCCTGGGCTGCACACAAACTTTTTTTAAAAAATCAAATTAAATCTTCACTGTAGTCTACTCGTTTCATTAAACTCGCTGTAGTACCGAAGCGTGGTTGCGAGTGGCGGGGCCCGACCTCGCGCTTTAAGGCCGGGCAACGCAGCCATAGGTGGCGGAACCGGGGGTGCTTTGTTTTAGGGGAGGCTCTGGGGGAGCCATAATTTAGACGTTTATTTCTACAATATTGCCTCTCATGAATGTATTTGAAACTTAATAGGCCTACCATCCTCTCTCATGGATTGCCACCTTAACGTGGTTGGGAGGTTTGAGTTTTCAATGATCCTTAGAGCAATGCCGTCGGTAGTGTTTAATCACTTCCATCAGGGTCACCTATGGCGGTAAGGTCGAAGGAGAGAAACAGACCAAGTAGCAATCCAATGCTGTAGCTAAATGGAAAGTTATAATAACAATATTCATGCTGCATCGGACGGCGCGCAGGATAAAAAGGTCCGCGCTCGAGTTTTAGGCAGAGGGACTCGTTTGAAAAATAAGCTACAGTCTCCCCCACAAGCTGACCGTCACCGGAAACCCACCAACGCAGTCGCTAAGCGTTTGGGGAGGCAAATGGGGGCAGCGCACAGAAAATGTACTCGAGTTGGACCAAACTGCCGGGATGTAGCTATCGGGAACTGGAACGTTTCGTCACTGACAGGAAAAGAGCAGGAGCTTGTTTGCGAAGCCCAACAGTATCGCCTTGATGCTGTGGGAATTTCATCAACAAAGCGCCGGGGTTCTGGAACTGTCGAGTTGAACGGTGGGTGGAAAATTTTCTACTCAGGTGTTGATGCAGCAATGTCTGCTCAAGCTGGTGTTGGCTTACTTGTGAGCCCCAACATAGCTGAATGTGTCGTTGACTGGGTACCACTGGGAGGAAGGGTTTGTCTTCTAAAGCTAAGGCTGCAGGAGCGATCTCTGTGTATCTTGCAGGTGTACGCACCTAACATAGAATCACAGTACGAAGCCTTTCTGGAGGAAGTTGAGGTTGCATTGGGAAAAGCTACTTCATCAGAATCCCTTGTCCTTTTGGGCGATTTCAATGCACATGTGGGCGTCGACACTGCAACCTGGAAAGGTGTTATTGGGCAACATGGTGACCCTGACATTAACAAGAACGGAAGGTGTTTATTGCAGTTCTGTGCCACCAATGGGCTGTGCATAATGAACACATTTTTTCAGCACAAAAGAATTCATAAGTACACCTGGTACAGAGACTCTCTGGGACAACGTTCCCTGATTGATTTTTGTATCGTTTCGGCGGACTTGTTTTCATCCGTGTCTGATGTTCGTGTTAAAAGAGGGGCTGAGTTGTCAACTGATCACCACCTAGTTGTCTACACTTTGAAAGCTTTGAAACCCTTGAAAAAACGAAAGACTTTTCGACCACGAGAAACTTATCGAATCAAATGGGAATCATTGGCTGACAAAGAGGTACGAACTGCATTTGCAGACAACATTGCATCTAAGTTCAAAGAACTTCCGACCTTTACTAAAGACATTGAAACTGAGTGGTGTTTCGAACAGCAGTCATTACGTCCGCTACTAACTGTTGTGGACGTATGCGTGTTGGAGGGACGAAGAGTAGCGAGAAAAGAACTCCTTGGTGGAACCAACAAGTTAAAGAAGCTATTCGTGCGGAAAAAGTGGCCTACAAGGCCTGGCTTGCAAATAAGTCATCACTTGAACTTCGTTCGTAGTACTCTGAAGCACGTAAGGCAGCATCCACAAAAGTTAAACTGTCTAAGGAAAGGGCCTGGAAGGAATTTGGAGAAAGGTTAGACGATGATTTCAAAACGGCAAACAAAGTGTTCTGGCAGGCCATTCGCCGTTTGCGTGGAAAAAGATCTCGAGCCGCTCTCTTTATCGAAGATTCAAATGGTGTGACTCTGAAAGATCAAGATGCTATTTTGAATCGGTGGAGAGACTACTTTAGTGATCTTTTAAACCCAGTTGATGCTACACCGATACAAATTCACGAGGAACAGGTTGGGGAAGATATTCAGATAACCGAAGCAGATGTGAATGCAGTAATCAAATCATTGAAAACTGGAAAAGCACCTGGTGAGGATGATATCAGACCTGAAATGTTAAAAGCAATGAAAATATATTGGGTTCGTTGGCTGACTCGTGTTTGTAAGGTGGCATGTAGTACTGGGCAAGCACCAAAGCTATGGCAAACTAGTGTGATAATACCTATCCACAAGAAAGGAGACAGGAAAAAATGGACCAATTATAGGGGCATATCTCTCATCATTGTCCCGGGTAAGGTCTATGCCAAATGCCTTGAAAAGAAATGCCGTGAAATAGTCAAGCCTAAACTAACGGATGCTCAGTGTGGCTTTCGTCCTGGCCGAAGCACAATGGATCAGATCTTTACCTTGCAGCAAATCTTTGAGAAGTCGTGGGAATATGCAAAAGAGGTCAATGCATGTTTGTTGATCTTGAAAATATATATGATCGCATTCCTAGAGACAAGCTTTGGGCGGTGCTGTTGCAGTATGGCATTGATGGCCAGTTACTAAATGCCATTACGTCGCTGTACATGCATTCCGAGGTCTGTGTTCGTGTTAACAGTGCAACGACGAAACCTTTCAGAGTAAGTGTGGGACTACGGCAAGGCTGCTCTCTTTCACCTATTCTGTTCCTTATTTATATAGATAGAATAGTTAAGAAAAGTGAGTCTTGTGGCGGAGTAAAGATCGGTGAATGCACTGTACAACGTCTGTTATTTGCAGATGATCTTGTGCTACTCGACTCTACCCAAAATGGTGTCCAGCAAGCTCTTGACAGGTTTTCGGATGCATGCTCTGTTGCCGGAATGAAAATTAGTACAACAAAAACAGAAACCATGTGCCTGTCCAGACAACCAAAGCAGTGCTCTCTCCAAATTGATGGAGTACCACTAAAACAGTCAGAGAAATTCAAGTACCTCGGCGTCTCATTCACAAGTGACGGCAGACAAAGTAGCGAATTGGATATCCGCATCGGAAAAGCAAGTGCAGTAATGCGCCAGCTCCACCGATCTGTGGTACTGAAACGGGAAGCTTTGCACCAAGGCAAAGCTATTCATTTTCAGATCGGTCTATGTTCCTATTCTGACTTATGGCCATGAGTGTTCGATCATGAATGAGAAAGTGAGGTCTCGAGTTCAAGCAGCGGAAATGGGATTCTTGCAAAGAATTAGCGGTTTGACCTTGTTGGACAAGGTTAAAAGTGCATATATTTGTGAATCTCTAAACATCGAATCGCTGCTTCTCCGACTAGAAAGATCGCAATTGCGTTGGTATGGACATGTGACACCAATGTCCCAGGAAAGAACAGCCAAAAAACTGCTCTGTTCAACACCGATTGGTCGAAGGCCTAGAGGCCGTCCCAGAACTCGATGGCGAGATTACGAAGAAGATCTTGGTTGGTCTCGCCTTGGCATCCCAGCAAAGCATCTATCCTTTGTTGCAGAGGATCGAGATGCTTAGAGGCTCCAACTCGAGCTGCTGCCCCCGCGATCCCCCAAGGATAAGCGGGTCCAGAAAATTGATTGATTGATAAGCCTACCATCGAAATTAAAATCCAGGAAAGAGCTTAAATCCAGAGATGTCTTCTTTAAAATTTTGTTTGTGGGGTGGGGGGCAGGGGCGTAGCCAGGGGGGCAAAAGGGTCAATCCCCCCCCCCGAAATATTTTCAGTGACCACTAGCCTACAAAAACAAAGATACTAATGCTATAACGTAAATCTACTAACAACGCGAGCAGGGGCGGATTAAGACCACTTTTCGACAAAAAAACAACGCTAAAATGAATATTTTTCTTGCAAAAACCCTAAAAATTCGTGGCGACTGGGGGCTCTACCCCCAGACCCCCTTAGCCTCCGGCGACTGGGGGCTTCGCCTTCACACCCCCGGTTGGGGCACCCTCTTTGCCGAATCCTGGGTGCGCCACTAGAAAAGCCTATGAAGTTTTGCCCCCCCCCCCGAAATTTTGGGCTGGCTACGCCACTAGTGGGGGGAACAGAAACTAGAAGCAAGAACCGTGGATCTGAAGCCCACATAAATTGGACATGTCACATGTGGATAGGCTAAATATGGATTGTAGGCATAGGGCCGGATTTATGTATAGGCTAAGCAGGCTGAAACCTAAGGCCTCGGAGAAAATGGGGAGCCTCATCACGAACAATGAGGACTTTTTTTTCTTCACTGATATTCGCGGTGGAAAACTGAACATCTAAGGATGTGTAGCCTATACCTTTTTTGCTGTTCTCATACCGATACTTTCAGTGAAAACATTGTGCCATGCCCCTCCCCTTTTGACTCTGCCTTTTAGTAAAAAGAACAATACTAATGGTGCCAGACTGAAATATGTTAAACTTTTCTGATGGTTTCTGTAGCTTATGGCCAGGGGCAAATCCAGAGGGATAGGATGAGGGGTATGCATCTTCCTACCAGCCATTTTCAAAAATGCTTTTGATGTATACAATTTTTCCATAATTTCGAACCTCTTCGATAGCTATAAACCTTACACCTTAAACACGCCTAATTAAAATTGTGCTAACAAAATTCAACATATTTGGCGAAGCACTCAGAATTAGGGTCAAAGAATTTAAACACAATTTTCCTAAAAATCATTTAAAAAGCACTAAAATAGCGATTACATCATGTAAATTTTCAAAAATTATCCGAGGGAGCATGCCCCGGGACCCCCTAGTGTCTTTCTTGTTTCTTAATCAGCTTCAAATTAGTTTTGCCGAAAAAATACGCTTGACAGAAAACGTGGAAATTATGCCTCCTCCACTTCTTTTAAAAATTTTCGCTACGCCACTGCCGGTTTGGGTTGTAGGTGAAGAAAATCTGGCCAGTGGTTTTAGGCCCCTCCACTTTAGAAATGCTTCCGCCATCGCTGAACGCAGCTCCCAAGAAACGTCGCAGCGGCAGCGAACCGTTGGCTACACTGTGTCTGATTTGACCGGCCTGGGAATTGAACCTCAGACCTTCCGCATCGATAGCGACATCTTAACACTGCGCTATAACCGGCAGGTTTCTTGAAAAATTGCTAAAATACAAAAATCTAAATTGACACTACCCTATAAATGACAAGAATAAAATAAAAATACTGCCAAGGAAGACCAGATCAACGAAAGATTTAAAGAGGCCCAGGGGAGGAACGGGGCTGGGGGGGGGGGGTTGGCAAAATTGTTTTTACACACCGTAACTGTCTCAGGAGCTGGAGTGCTCCGTTTCCCAGACACCCTGATTATGTGATTATGTGCTTGAGAGTATCTAATGGTATCGACGCTGTGATTGGGGTGAAAAATGCTCTAAATATCGACGCTGTTTTTCATCTTAATCGCATGATTAGAGAAAGATTCCTTTCGCGCTTAATTTATTGTAGTTTAAAAATGTTTCAGTAGGGAGAGCAGTTTGTTCTCAAGCTTCACTGTCTTCACTTTTCAAGACGGGAAAACCGCCCCTTTCATAATGAGTCCATATTAAATGTTTACATCAAGGTTTATATGTGTTGCTTATATCAATGTTGGTTCTTGAAAAAATATTTTCTGGAGGGAAGCAACTGTCTGTTTCACCCTCCTGGCTACACCCTGTTTGTGACAGTGCGAAAGCTAGCCTACTTTAGTCAGTTAACCTTCCTATGGCCCAAAAATGAGGTCATCTAAAATTTTTTCAGTAAATTTTTAACCACAGATTGAAAGCTTGAGTTTCTGTGAAACCGTTTCGCTCCTTAAATTCCTTCAATGAAGCGCAAAGTATCAAGCAAAAGTGTGAATGAAATATCTGGATTGTTTCTTTCGTTATGGCATTATATTGTTTAATCATGGTAGCTGCAATTGCGCAATAATTTAAACTAGAAACATTACAATCCAAAGCACTTTAACACCTCTGAACCTCTATAATTGTAGTGTCGTTACGTCATCACGATGTGACGTCACTGACCCCCCCTCCATTGAAAAATCCTGTGTACGCCACTGTTACTAATATTATTAAGTATTTTCTCGATGATTATTAACTCAAAATTATTGAAAATCTATACACAGTAATCGCTGGACAAAAGACCAACCTCGCCTCCACGTGGTGTCCGGTGAAAACAACATTGTAATGTTGGCTAAAGAGGCTCTGGCATTTTTACTTTTTATGTTTGCCAACTTAGTCTTAGCAACGGCCTTACTTGTTGAATTCGCTCCTTGAAGCATTTCGGCTTCTTTTCCTGGCGGATGAGAAGTCGAGCTGTAAAGGAGGGAGTGGATAAATCAGGTTTGGCATTAGCGAGGATGCGGGTGGTAGGCACCAAAAATTGTTTATATGGGACATGTCAGGATTGCGTGACTGGAATTCAGATGATTGCATTGGAATCTCATAGTTGTAGAGGGTACCGGTCTAAAACGCGCTCCGTACCGCGGCCGCAAGATAGTTCAGAGGCCCGCCCCTGATCTAGCCAATCGGGGGGGCTGCCTCCGTCAGCTTGTGGAAATCTCCATGCAATTGTAGCTCCAGTTGGCGACTGGGAGGGGGCCAGCAGTTGTATTGGGGGGGTATTCCTGAGGCCACTGCACAGAATGACAAGTCCATTGCACATAGTCGCCTGGGTCCAGCTGCGGGACTTGACGTGGCCTAATAACAATTTTTTTTTTTTTTTCAAATCTGGTCTTTAGGTTTTTCCCAGTTATAAAGAAAAACCAAACTTTATGAATAAAAAACAAACGAAAAAAGAAAACAGTACGGTTTGTTCCCCTAACAAGGAAAGAACCACTGTCGCAGCGAACAGTTCTTGAACTATTAAGCGGCAGTGAGAGTACTCAGCTAGTCAAAACCTCTACTCCTGCAAGGGTTGAGGTGGAGACAAGTGCGAAAAAATTGCCTTCAGCCTGGACTTCTCTTCTGTTGGAGGAGAAGCCTCTGGCAAGTCAAGAGGCAACAGTTTTAGCGGCATTGTCGATTGAGAAGTCGAATACCGCTCAAATATCCGGTTCGCTCACTCAGAATCCATCAATGTTTCTGGACATTGGTAGCACGTCTGAGTGGCGTCGAGGAAAAAATTATGAAAGAAATCAGAAGCGGAAACAGCGAGAATGGTTGTGGAAGGGGTCAGAGGGTTTGAACATCACTAACCCTGGAGATAATCTTCAAACTGCCTGCAACTCTGCATCAACGAAAAGGTCGATGAAGTCTTCTAGCACTCAATCGAGAACGTCAGAGATGCTTCGGAAGGAGCTGAGGAGCCTCAGAACCTTGATCAGGGTTCGAAGGCGACCAGTTCCTACTAAAGTAGAGTGACAATCAATACCTTAGAGCAAAATTGTTGTATTTTCAAAATTCATACCGTGAATGAGTAATAGATCTGCAACAAACGCTTTAAGTAATCAAAAACAAATTTCAGCACGAAAAGCCAAGTCGAATGGATTTGAATGCTGGCAGATTAATCTTCACAGAAGTAAGGCCGCTAGCTATAACTTATGTAAAGTAACAAAAAACATTCGTTCAGGTATAGTCCTAATTCAGGAACCCTGGACTTATGGAGGTGCAATCAGAAGTAAACTCAGGGGATGGAAACTTTTTCAAGGTAATAAAAAAGATAAACGTCCCCGAGCATGTATTTATGTCACTTCTGATATGACATGCTCTCTCATACCACAATTTTCTAGCGAAGATGTGGTAGCAGTGAGAGTTAAAAATGTAAGACGAGAAGGAGATAGCTTTGTCTTTGTATCGGCTTACATGGCTGTGGAAGAACCAGCTCCACCAGTAATTCTGAAAGAGCTGCTGTCATTCAGTGACAGAGATAAAATTCCTACCGTTATAGGAACTGATGCAAACGCACATCACACAGTATGGGGCTCCTCCAACGTCAATACAAGAGGTATGGATTTGCTTATGTTCTGTGCTAGTGCGAACTTGCACATCTG
Organism: Trididemnum miniatum; assembly: GCA_964006365.1. Classification (NCBI taxonomy): domain Eukaryota; kingdom Metazoa; phylum Chordata; class Ascidiacea; order Aplousobranchia; family Didemnidae; genus Trididemnum; species Trididemnum miniatum. The sequence goes on from OZ023234.1 coordinate 25,076,143, forward strand.
TAATGTGGGCAGTAAACCCACCTTCAGAACGAGAAAAAGAAAAGAAGTGCTAGATCTGACTCTAATAAACCGAAATGCTGAGAACTGTATAAGTGACTGGCATGTCAGTGATGTGCCATCCTTTTCAGATCACATGTATATTAGGTTTAGAGTTCAAAGTGGCACCAAAAGAACAAAAATGATCAGGAACGTTAGACGTACTTGCTGGAATAAGTATGCAAACGAACTTGATCACAGGTTACATGATTTGAATAGTACACCAGTTAGCATATCATCAGTAGATGATATAGAAAAACTGGCATCAACTGTTCAATCACAGATAATAAAATCTTACGATGTATCTTGCCATCAGCGTAAGATCCGTCGTAAAACTGAAAATATTTGGTGGAATACAGAGCTAACCTGTCTCCGCAGAGAGGCTCGTAAAGCCCAACGTAAAGTCATCAAATCAAAACTTGGAAGTGATTGGGAAGCTTTTAAGCAGGCCCAATTGATTTTTAAAAATGCCGTAAGAAAAGCCAAGAGAGATTCTTGGCGTCTTTATACGGAATCGATGAATAGCCACTGTGCAACCGCTCGGCTGGCTAAAATTATGCGTCGAAACGAAACGGTGCAACTAAGCAACGTTTTAAGACCTAATGGTCAATTCACCGAATCTTCTGTTGAGACTATGAATTGCCTTTTAGACACCCTAGCACCGGGAAGTCGAGAGGTAAACTATAGTAAAGCAGCAGAAGAACCAAATGATAACACTGCTGTGTTACCAACGCACGACGAAATTGTTAGCTCCATCTGTTCACTTGAAAAGATGGAAAGAGCAATAAACGAATTTCTGCCATTTAAGGCGCCGGGACCAGACGGTATTTACCCGGTGCTACTACAAAAAGGCTGGAATAGTATTAGAAATATATACCAAACCATTTTCCAAATGTGCTTGAACTACAGCTATGTGCCGAAAGTATGGAAGGAAGGGACTGGTATCTTCATCCCTAAACCCGGTAAAGAAAACTATCATGAAGTTAAGTCTTTCCGGATGATCACTTTAACTTCCTTTCAACTTAAATGGTTGGAAAGGCTAGTACTGTATCATTTTAATGATGATTCTAATTTGCAAGCAAGGTTTTCTGCGTTCCAGTGTGGATTCAGAGCAGGAGTTTCAACTGAAACTGCACTGCATGAATTTGTACGACGCATAGAACTAAGCTTGGCAAAGAAAAGAACAGCACTAGGAATATTTCTCGATATTGTTGGTGCTTTTGATAATATCACACATAGTGGAATTGCCGATGCTCTGCGAGAATTGAAGGTGTCGCCTTTTCTCGTCCATTGGATTGAGAATTTACTGAGACACCGCACAGTTCAAGTAGAGCTAAATGGTGAAAAGATTAAAAGAGAAGTAGTAAAAGGAAATCCCCAAGGTGGTATTTTGTCCCCTTTTCTATGGAACTGTATATTAAACTCCTTGTTGGTAGACCTACGCAACAGGGGTTTTCATGTACAAGCCTATGCCGATGATGTAGCAATTTTGGTCACTGGCACCAACATGCTGTGGATCAAAGGTAGGGCTCAAAAAGCGCTAAATATTGCAAGAAATTGGGCTCATAATCAAGAGCTTCAATTCAGCAGTAAAAAGACTGAAATAGTTCTGTTTACTAACAAAACGAGGCCGGATTTTGGAACCTTACGTTTAAACGGACGCCAGCTAGAAATTTCCAAAGAAGCAACACTCCTAGGTGTAACCCTTGATAGTAAGCTTACCTGGAAACCTCACATAACACGTATTGCTCGCAAGGCGACTGCGGCGTTATTACAATGCAGACAAATAGTGGGCAAAGCGTGGGGATTAAATTCCACCAACATGCGATGGATATACACTGCAATGATACGACCTGTTATCACATACGCGTATACATCCTGGGTTGGTGGACTAAATAAAAAATATCTAGTGAAAAAGCTTGCTAGAGTACAAAGACTAGCCTGTCTCATGATTACTTCAGCATTCCCCAGTACCCCCTTAGGTGCTCTGGAAGTGCTTTTGAATATCATGCCAATTAATGAATTCATATTGTCAGAGGCGCTAAAAGGTTCATACAGGTTATCCCGTGTGGGCGTTTGGTCAGCCATGACAATCGGATCAACAGGGAAAACTAAAAGTCATGTTGACGTATGCAATGAAGCAAAGGAAAACTTGTCTTTGTAGAGCATGCCCGCAGATTTGATAAACAAAACAAAGGTATTTGGAAAACAGTACAATTGCCTTGTTTTAGAACGCAAGGACGCAGTGCAGTTTGAACGTGCTTTAGAACAAAGCATAATCAGATGCTACACTGACGGGTCCAAATTGAATGGAAGAGCCGGTGCGAGTTTCTATATAGAATACCCATCAGGATCTCACACAGACCAAAGTTTTTTCCATTTGGGAAGATATAGTATAGTCTTTCAGGCAGAGGTCTTCGCTATAGCTGAAGTGGCGAAGAAACTGACCATGGAAAAAACTCTAAATGAAGAAATAATAATTTTAGTGGATAGCCAAGCAGCGATACTGGCAATCCAAAATAATACTGTAAAATCTAGTACAGTATTATCATGTATCAAACACCTAAATAAATTGGGTGAAGACAATCACGTCACTGTTGCATGTACGCCGGGCCACACCGGCATCCACGGTAATGAGAAGGCGGATACACCAGCTAAATCAGGATCAGCATTTAATTGCTTCGGCCCTGAGCCTTTTGTTCCAATCCCATATGCGAGCTGTCGCGCTGCAATAAAGGATTGAAGTGTTGAAAGATGGAAAACATCTTGGATAGAACGAAAGGACTGCCTGAGCACAAAAGAAAACGTGGAGTGGGCCTCGCCTCAATTAACTCGTCGACTTTTGAGTCTCAACAGATCTAGATTAAATGAAGTGTTGCAAGTCCTCACTGGTCACTGCAACTTACAGAAACACAGGAAGACCACTGGACGTGACGAGTCACCGACATGTCCAAAATGTAACCTGGAGGAAGAAACTCCAAATCACCATATTGGAGCATATACTTATTACCAAGCCCTTCGAAGAAAGGTGTTTGGTAAAGAAAAAACCACAACAAAATCTGTGGCACAAAAGCTAAATATAAATCTACTGGCTAAGTATTTGCAGCAGGCCGGAAGGCTTGCTGAATACGGCCAGTAGACTAATCTGAATAACACAAAAAAAAAAAAGCGGCGAAAAATTGTAATGGGCCTAATTGATGGCCTACACAATGTGCCAGAGAGGTTCAAACGTTTTTGTTTCTCTTTGGCACCACCGCCCACTAATAATAATAATAGTACACAGTAATCCAAGTATATTCTTTACACTTTTTACGTAATATCTAAAAACTTCGTTGCAAGTTATGCTAGTATTTCCAAATTAAAAATGATGATTCAAAAAATTCAGTATCAGAGAAAATTTATGTGAGCAAAGGTTTAATGAACGCTTTGTTGTAAGCGCTTTGTGACGTCATAATTCTGTAGATATTTGAAATAAACATAATATCTATAGAAGAAAGATAAAAGAGCATTTCTTTTTGGAAGAAACACCTTCGTATAGTTGTGGGAGAAACAGAAACACATTAAGCAGTGGCGTGCCCAGAAATTTGAAAAGGAGGGGCCGCAATTTTTGACGTCCAATTTACCGCCCAAAATCAAGTGAAGACCAAAAAAAAAGGTCATCACGTCTTTCGACGTCCAATTTACCGTCCGAAACCAAGTGAAAACCCAAAAAAAGAAAAAAAAAGGTCTCAGCAGATTACGCAACCCCAGCACCCTCCCCCCCTGGATACGCCCTTGAGCACAGACTGAAATAAACCACTCTTTGCTCGTGATACTGAAATTTTTTGAATTATATATCATTTTTAATTTGGCAATCTCGCATAATTTGCAACCAATTTTTTAGATACGTAATAGTGTAAATGATATACCAGTACTTGGACTGTGCATAGCAAAGGTGGGCAAAATGCGGCCCGCGCGACCATTTTATGCAGCTCGTGGGCACTTACGGAAACATGAACTCGTATTGTGAATCAAGCCGAAGACCTTTTTTCTTTTTGTTAAGCTCGGCGCTTGATGTCAGTGAAAGAAAGGACATCTGCGGCCGTGTAGATCTTTTTTTTGCTCTTCACCGATCTTCAATGGTGAAAACAGGACGTGTGCGGACGTGTAGACCTTTATTTTGCTTTTCCAGTCAGTGCGGCCCTCGGCTTCCAAATTTTTCAAAATTTTTTCAAATGTAGCACTTCCTATGAACATTGAACAGTATTGCCCACCACTGGTGTATAGAATTTCAATAATTTTGAGTTTATAATCAACGAGAAAATACTTTACAAAAAGTGGTTTTATTTTTTTTGGGACACCCAACTCATAAAAACAAAGTCTGTATGAAAATTCTCGCCCCCCCTACTATTTGCCTTTTTCAAGAAAAAATCGACGCCTATGAACTATCGGCGATAAATTATCTCGATAAATGCCCATCTCTGAGTTTAGTACAGTAGTTCTCAAACTTTTTAAAATTTCGACTATGCGGTCCCCAAAGATTTTTTCTATCATTCACGATCCTTTATTTTTAAGCATAAATTTCCACGCAAAATCAAGTGAAGGGCAATAAATATAACGTAATCACGTCCGCAGATGTGCAATCAAGCACAATTCAATACAGTGATTTATCAGAAATCCGCAAATCCGCGACCTCTTTGTGGTCCCCAGGTCCCCCTGAAACTGCTTCGCGGACCCTAAGGGAACTGCGGTCTCAGTTTAAGAACACTGGTTTAGTATATTGTTATAAACGCAACTACAATGTACCTCGATTAAGGTTTTAATCAACTAGATCGAGACCATATCTGTAAAGACATGAACACTGGTAAAAACACTTCCTACTTGCGCATCAAGCAAACTATACTGAAGAGCAAGTCAACTCGGCGTGCAACTTTACATTATCAACTTAGAGCCAGCTCGGCGTGCAGCTTTACATAATCAAATTAAAACACAAGAGCCCTGGCTCGGCACTTCGCATAGTAATTAAGCAATCTTACAAGATTACGAAATTCTACGACATTCTTCCCCTCAAAATAAAAAGAACATGTGCACAAACTAAATCATGAATAGGGAACAGCACCGTATCGATCTACTGCTTTGCGAACGCGAGAAGATCGACGTGGTGCATCAGGTTGTGTTGTCGTCTGAGAGCCGACATTATTTTCGTTTTCCCCGATTATTGTTTCGGACGAACGATTTTGAATAACTAAATCCCCACCATCAACAACCATAGAATCGTTAGCAATAACAGAACCATCAACAACAACAGAATCATCATTAACAACAGAGTCGTTCCTACGATCAAAATCAGTTCCTTCACCACTTTGACTAGGATTAGGTAACACTTCACACGAATAATAAGGAGCAATGTCACGCAAAGACACAGTTGTTTCTCTCCCACTAAACATACGAACAACAGCATAATTGGGTGTAGCATGAATCAAGTCAACTTTATCAACCACAGAATCATACTTGTTTGTCCGCTTGTGTCGTTTCAAAAACACGGGGCCCGGCTCGCTCATCCACATAGGAACAGAGGTGCCAAATGTTGATCTACGTTCAAAGTTAAACATGCGCTCATGTGGGGTTGAATTAGTTGCAGTGCAAAGTAGAGATCGTATTGAATGAAGAGCATCAGGTAAGACAGACTCCCACTGGCGAATATCTAAGTTGCGAGACTTGAGCGCTAATTTGACAGCAGACCAGATGATACCGTTGTATCTTTCACACTGGCCGTTGCCTGGTGCATTATAAACAGAAGTGTGACTACAAGCAATTCCACGACGTTGCAAATATGATGATAGTTCATGTGACATAAAAGTAGCAGCTCTGTCTGTATGAATACAATTCGGCATCCCAAACAACGAAAACAAGCAATTTAAACAGTTAATAACAGTTTTAGCATCAGTGTTGGCGCAAGCAAAAGCAAAAGGGAAGCGAGAATATTCATCGACAATTGTCAACATAAAACGGTTTTGTTTTTAGTAGCTGTAGGCATTGGCCCTTTAAAGTCTAAACTAAGTCGTTCAAAAGGCTGCGTTGCTTTAATTACTTGCGCAAGTGGTGGCTTGTAAAAAGTCGGTTTAATTTCAGCACAAATATAGCATTGATTCACAACTTTACGCACATCATCGATAGAATACGGCAAACTTTTACCTTAACAAAATGTTGCAGTCTGGTGATACCTGGGTGACATAAGAAGTTATGAATCTCCTGTAATGTGTTGTCATGCATACTCGCACAATAAGCTCTAGATAAAGCATCGGGAACATGGTTCAATTTGCCAGTACGGTAAACAATATCGAAATCGTATTCATTTAATTGCATACGCCATCGCATAATTTCTTCGTTTTTAATTTTACTATAGTTTATAGAACTGCACATGAATACAACCGACTGCTGATCAGTAATAATTGTGCAGTGGCGGCCTGACAAAAAATGAGTCCACTTCCGAACTGCTTCCACAATAGCGGAAGCCTCTTTCTCCACGCTAGAATGATGAAATTCACTTTTAGACAACATTCTAGAAAAGAAGGCAACGGGTCGGTTATTTTGATTGAGTGTTGCCGAAATGGCATTTTCGGAAGCGTCTGTTTTTATCACGAATGGAATGCTTTCATCTATAATTTGCAGGGCGGCCGAGGCTAGATCGTTCTTCAGCAAATTCAAAACTTTCAACATCTTTTTCATCCAAAAGAAAATTCTTGGCGATTATCAATGGTTTAATTTTTTCAGATAACTTCGGTAACCACTGGGCGTAATATGAAAATATGCCTACCACGCGTAAAAGTTCTTTAGCATAAGTCGGAATCGGCAGGTCTAGAATGGGCTTAACTCAATCCGGGTCCGGCTTCAACACCCCATCGGATATTTGATACCCCAGCAATTTAATAGAAGTAGTCGCAAAAACGCACTTCTTCTCATTCAAAGTAAGGTTGCATTCTTGCGCTGCATTCAAAAATCTCTCAAGATTTTTATCATGTTCTTCGCGTGTGCGACCACAAACAGTTATATCGTCCAGATACACGAAGGTACCTTTACAATTATACTTCAAAATGATTTGATTGATAACCCTTAGAAAACAAGGGACGGCGTTCTTTAATCCAAATGGCACGCGTTTAAATTCATAAAGATGACCTCCAGCCCCGAATGCGGTGTATTTTTGTTCTTCTGGAAGTAACATCACCTGGTGATAGGCACTCTTCAGATCTAATGTACAGGGTGGGCCATAAGTTCCATACATGGGCAAAATAAACATTTTATGTTAAATAACCATTTTTATTTATATAATGTGCTCTACATGATTCCCATTGTTTTCAAAGCACATATTAATACGTGTTTCCCACTGTTGATGAACGCGCATTAGCTCAGTTGAAGGTATGCTTGTAATGGTGTTGGTGATTCGTTCTTTTTGGTGATGTATGTCTCGTATCTTTACCTGATACACCATAAACTTCAAGTGCCCCCAAAGATAGAAATCAAGGGGGGAGAGATCTGGGAGGCCACTCCACACGACCACGCCGACCAATCCAAGCATACGAAAACTGCTGATCCAAAAACCAGTTTTCTTAAACTTGCTAATTAGTTTAGCCACAGTGTTATGTGTGATGTTCGTTCCATGTTTTCTGTTAAAGTTCAGTGCAACCATGCGACTGCTTCCCGACCCAGCCATCAGTATAATTTCAATGCGTTGCTCTTTCGTCAAACGCATCTTCCAGGGTATTTCAAATAAAAAAAAATACACTATCATCGTGAGTATCTGAAATAAACAAAAATACACCATACATTTTCCTATGTATGGAAACTTATGGCCCACCCTGTAGAATACCATCTGTATTGCGACACTTTACCAATAATGTCTTGAATACTCGGCAAGGGATAGGCATCTAAATAAGTAAATTTATTGACAGTTTGGCTGTAGTCAACGCCCATGCGCTTTTTGTGATTTGCATTTTTGACTACAACCACCTGTGCACGCCATGGTGACGTGCTTGGTTCGATCAAATCATCTTCAAGCAGTTGCGAAACTTGATCAGAGATAAAAGATTGATCAGCTTTAGAATAGTTACGTCTTCCAACGGCTACAGGTTCACAGTTCGGCGACATGTGCTCGAATAATTTTACCGGTTCTACACCCTTGATCGGCTTTAAAGCACCCAATTCCAAAGAAGTTTTCGGTCCTCCAAAATTGAAGTTAACACTCTGGTGTTGACTTAAAAAGTCCCTTCCCAAAATAACGTCCCACAGCAAGCAGTCCATAACTGAAAAGTTAATGTTAGAGTAGTTACGTCCCTTTAACTCCACAGATGCTGCACAGCAGCCCAGAGTTTTCACACTTGCCCCTTTTACCGCTAAATCGACTTTCATCAAGTTTTTACTTTAATCTTTGCTCTGCGCAGAAAATCAGTACTTATGTGGTTTTGCTTTGCTCCGGTATCAAGTAGGCAATTGGCTAACATGCCATTTACTAGAACAAAGATGTTCACATTTTCGTCATTGCTATGCTTTGTAGATGATAGAACGGCTATTTTGGGGTCATCCGGTACGACGGTTGCTGTACATTTTGGCATGGTTTCTTTCGAGCGACACACCTTTGCAAAATGTCCTTTGCGTCCACATTTAAAGCACGAGCATTGCTCAGCGGGACAGTTTGCTCTGGCGTGTTTCAATCCCCCACAGAAGTAGCAAGCTTTAGCATTTACGGCCGCACATTCAGCAAAATCCGATTCTGAAACGGTAGGGTGATTCACAGAGTTCGCCAAGGTGTTCCTACGGCCGTGAACATTAACCGACTTATAAATACTAGCATTTTTGTGGGCTTCATCAAGCGAGCGAGCTTTGTTAAACACAGCGTTTAACTGCAAGACATTTTCTTCTAGAATTCGTTGCCTGATATGACTAGACGACAAACCCGCTATAAAAGCGTCTCTTATCGCAGCTTCTTTTATTTGAACACCGGTTGCATCGGCAAAATTGCACTCATTGCTAAGGGACTTTAACCTCTGCAAAAAATCTTGTTGCGACTCTCCAGAATTTTGTTGGCATGTATTGAGGCGGTGGCGTGCAAATACCTCGTTTATGGGTTGTACATACGACTGATTCAATCGCGTAATCGCCTCATCATACGTAGTGCATTCGCTGACATATTTGTAAACTGAGGTATCGAGCAGATTAACTAAAAGATCAAGCTTGTCTTGATTTGTGACATCAGTGATGCGGCGCACGTAACTTTCGAAAGTTCTTTTCCAATGCTTCCACTTGTCTGAACTATCTGCAGCATTTACATCAGTTTCAAATATCTGAGGTCTTAAACATTTATCCATATCAGTTGATTAAATTGTTATAAACACAACTACAATGTACCTCGATTAAGGTTTTAATCAACTAGATCGAGACCATATCTGTAGACATGAACACTGGTAAAAACACTTCCTACTTGCGCATCAAGCACACTATACTTTGTTTCTTTGTTTATTATGTGCCTGAATAAAAACAATAAAGGCGCATTAACAGCATAGGTTTTTTTTGCGCCTGGACTCATAGCAAACTATACTGAAGAGCAAGTCAACTCGGCGTGCAACTTTACATTATCAACTTAGAGCCAGCTCGGCGTGCAGCTTTACATAATCAAATTAAAACACAAGAGCCCTGGCTCGGCACTTCGCATAGTAATTAAGCAATCTTACAAGATTACGAAATTCTACGACATATATACACCGGTACCAATTACCAACTGCAGTAGATAGTGTTATGGGAAGCTACTTAATGTAATTATGTTTGTGAGACAGCTTTCTATACGCAGCAGGGTTGACCCGCCTGACCTGTTGCTTAATGATCACCAACTGCGTTCATTATTATATGTGATTATGGTGCTTCGTCCTTCTCGCTCGGTTGTTGTCATTCTAATATACGCATGGCTAGAGTTAGCTGCGTTCTGCTGGAACTAGGAAATACAGAAGCCAAGTAGAGCAAGGCATAAAGAAACATGGTGTCAGAAGTAAACCAGCATTAGAATCTGAAGAAATAAGAGGCAATGGCGAGTCATCTACCTGTTCCGGAGTCGATGAACTTAAGTGGCAATGTCCAGGAGAATTGGAGCTACTTTAAGGAACAGTGGCAGAATTATTTGGTAGCGTCCGGCTTGAACGAAAAGGCTGGCAAAGTGCAGATCGCAACTTTCTTCGTGTTAATAGGAAAAGAGTGCTACCAGGTCTACAGAAAATTGGCCCTTACAGAAGAAGCTCAGAAAGATCTGAATGCTATTGTTGAAGCGCTGAATACATACTTTGTGCCGAAAAGAAGTGTGACATATGAAAGATTCATATTTAATACTTGCCAACAACAGAACGGAGAGAGTATCGATGCATACGTGAATAGATTGCGAGGCTTGAGCGCAACTTGCGAATTTGGCGACCTGACTGACAGTTTGATCAGGGACAGAGTCGTCCTAGGAACAAAGCATAGTTCCATCCGAAGTAGATTTCTGACCGAAGAGAATTTGACGCTGGAGAAAAGCATTGCGATTGGCCGCAGCTACGAGCAGGCACAGAAGCAATTGAAAGCAATCGACAACAATGAGCCAGAAGAAGCATATAGAATTCAGAGGAAACCCCGCGAAACGCGATACCAAGCCCCGCGGTGGAAGTCCAGCGATGAACAATGCAATTTTTGTGGGAGAAATCACGAAAGAGATAAGAGAAAATGCCCAGCGTATGAAGCAGAGTGCCACATCTGTCATAAAAGAAATCATTTCGCAAGAATGTGCAAAAATAGGCCAAAGAACAGACGCGTGCATGCAATCGAAGAGAGGGAATCTGAGAGTGAACAAGAGTCAACTTACAAGATCGAACAAGTTTATACCATTAGTAACAAGCAGAAATGGTATGTTTCATTGAATGTGGGCCTACCAGGCCAAGAAACAGTCCCGTTGCGATGCCAACTGGATAGCGGATCAACATGTAACACAGTAAGTTACGAAGATTACCGCAAATTGATCGGCGCAAGTGACAATTATCTTAACGAGAGTGGAGCTAAATTGAAAACATACGATGGATCACTTATTACTCCAAAAGGTGAAGTGAAATTGCAGTGCCAATATGAAGAAAAAAGTTGTGAACTAAATTTTCAAGTTTTAGATCAAAATTTGACCCCTTTGCTGTCAGCCGAAACATGTTTAAAATTAGGACTTCTCACATTGAACATCGAAGAAACGTGCAAGGTGGAGACGATAGAGAATATTTTTGAAAGTTTTCCTGATGTATTTGAAGGATTGGGAAGATTGCCAGGAAAGTACCACATCGAGATAGATCCAGAAGTTCGTCCGGTTCAACACGGCCCGAGAAATGTGCCGGTAGCTTTGAAAGCCGACTTAAAGAAAAAGCTCGAAGAGTTAGTTGCCGCGAAGGTGATAACGCGAGTTGATGAACCGACCGATTGGATCAGCAGCATGGTAGCTGTACGTCGAAACAACAAACTGAGAATTTGTTTAGATCCGAAAGATTTAAATACTGCGATTCGACGACCGAAGTATCCAATACCGAACATTGAGGATATTTTGCCGAAACTTGCAAAAGCAAAAGTATTTTCGGTTTTAGATGCTAAGAATGGTTTTTGGCAAATTGAGCTAGACGACCCAAGCAGCTATTTGACGTGCTTTTGGACACCGTTTGGCCGATACCGATGGTTGAGAATGCCGTTCGGAATATCTTCAGCCCCAGAAGAATACCAGAGAAGACAACACGAAGTGATAGAAGGACTCCACGGAGTCGAGTGTATAGCAGATGATCTACTTGTGTATGGGAGCGGAGACAACTATGAAGAAGCTGTGAAAGACCATGATGAGAACCTGAAGGCTCTACTTCTGAGAGCAAGACAAACGAACTTGGTTTTTAACAAAGACAAACTCAGGTACAAACTAACGTCCGTTCCGTATATGGGACACTTGCTAACGTCGGAAGGTCTTAGAGCTGACCCGAATAAAATTGACGCAGTTAAAAACATGCCTATTCCGACTGATGTGCCCAGTGTGCAGCAATTTGTAGGATTTGTAAATTATTTAGCGCGTTTTTTACCGAAATTGTCCGAATTGTGCGAACCACTGAGACGCCTTACTGATAAAAACGTAGACTGGAAGTGGACTGATACCCACCAACGAGCTTTTGATAGCATTTGTAAAGCAGTAACCTGTGCTCCAGTGCTGAAGTATTTTAATGTTAATGAAAGTGTTGTGATACAGTGTGACGCAAGCCAAGTTGGCCTAGGTGCAACTTTGCTACAAAATGATCAGCCAGTAGCGTATGCTTCACGTTCACTAACTACGTAATTATTGTTGATTATTATTCTGATTTTTGGGAACTGAAAGAGTTGTCTACCACGACTTGTGCTTCTATTGTGAAATTTTGTAAAGAGCAATTTGCGAGATATGGCATAGTTGACGTGCTTATGAGCGACAATGGTCCGCAATTTTCATGTGCTGAGTTTTCTGAATTTGCAAAAGCTTGGTGTTTTAACCATTGTACATCGTCACCTTATTACAGTCAATCGAACGGAAAAGTAGAATCTGCCGTTAAAATTGCTAAGTCGCTTTTGAAGAAATCACACGCTGATAAGAGTGATTTTATGCTTGCTTTGCTTGATTGGAGAAACTCTCCGACCCCAGTAGTGAAAACGTCCCCTGTGCAGCGTTTGATGTCTAAGCGAACAAAGTCACTGCTACCGATCGATTCAAAACTGTTGTATCCCAAAGTTGTTGATAATGTGCAAAATGATGTGTTGTGTAAACGTGCTAAATCCAAAAAGTCTTACGATAGTAACTGTATGTCCTTACCTGTGTTAAGAAAGGGAGATGTAGTACGTGTACAACCTTTAAATCGTAATGGTACTTGGGAAATGGGAAAATGCATTAAGCAAGTTGCTCCACGTTCATATTTAATTGAGAGCAATGGCCGAGTTATTCGCAGGAATCGTAGGTTTTTGAAAATTACGAATGAACCATATGTACCGTTTGATTTTTCATTTGATTCGTGTGATGGTGATGTTAATAATAATAATAATAATGCTGATGTAAATCCGCTACCTCACCATAGAGATGTTGAACCTCCGATTTCTCTTAGACGAACGCCCAGAGAGTGTGGCCCACCTAAACGTTATGGCCAGTATTATTATCATGCATGAGGATTTGTGAAATATGTTTGCGTGGCCGTTTTATCAATTCATGAGATTATTCGAATTTAAAGTGAAAGGGATGTTATGGGAAGCTACTTAATGTAATTATGTTTGTGAGACAGCTTTCTATACGCAGCAGGGTTGACCCGCCTGACCTGTTGCTTAATGATCACCAACTGCGTTCATTATTATATGTGATTATGGTGCTTCGTCCTTCTCGCTCGGTTGTTGTCATTCTAATATACACATGGCTAGAGTTAGCTGCGTTCTGCTGGAACTAGGAAATACAGAAGCCAAGTAGAGCAAGGCATAAAGAAACAGATAGCAACTTTTTGCCAAAATGATTTCATTACTCTATGCTTGATCAAGCGTTAGAGTGAAAACGGTCCTACTACACACCGCAAACAACGACAAAGGACTACAAAGGACTTACTAAACACCGCAAAGAAAGACAAAGGACTTGGAATCATAATCTTGAACATAACAAAGAACAACAAAGGATTTAAAATTAATTACTAAACGACGAAAAGAACGACAAAGGACTTTAAATGAATTACTAAACACCGCAAAGGACGGCAAAGGAGTTCAAAGGACTTACTAAACACCGCAAAAAACGACAAAGGATTTGTAATCATAATCTTGAGCATAACAACGAACGACAACGGGCTTTAAATTAATTACTAAACACCGTAAAGAACGACAAAGACTTGGAATCATAATCATAAACATTAGAAAGAACAACAAAAGACTTTAAATTAATTACTAAACACATCAAAGAACGACAAACGATTTTTAATCAATTACTGGTTGGGGTCGGAAGGGTTAGGGCCGGGAGGTTGGGGGGTCTCGGGGTTTGGAGTTAGGGGGATCTCGGTGGTTGGAGTTGGGAGAACGGGAGGGGTGGGTAGGGGTTGGGGTGGGAGGGTTTGGGGTCGGGAATTTTGGGTCGGAGGGGTTTGGGTGGGAGGGTTCGGGGTCGGGGGAGTTGGGGTTGGGGGGAGTTGGGGTCGGGTAAAATAATTTAAAGTCCATCGTCGTTCTTTGCGATTTTTAATAATTAATTTGAAGTCCTTTGTAGTTTTTTGTTATGTTCAAGATTATGATTTCAATAAGTCCTTTTTGTCGTTCTTTGAAGTGTTTAATAGTTAATTTAATGTCCTTTGTCGTTCCTTCTTATGTTCAAGATTATGATTCTAAGTCCTTCGTTGTTCTTTGCGGTGTTTCGTAATTAATGTAATGTCCTTTGTCGTTTCATGTTATGTTTAAAATTATAATTCTGAGTCCTTTGTCGTTCTTTGCGGTGTTTACTAAGTCCTTTGTCGCCCTTTGCGGTGTTTTCAGTGCTTTGCCGTCCTTTGCGGTGTTTAGTAGGACCCTCAGTTGTTAAGTTATCAATAATAAATCCTCAGTTATTTTCTATTTGATAATTGCAGCCTTATCATTTTAAGCAGTAAGCAAGGCAGGAGTGTAGCTTAACAACAAGGCTCTAGGGGGGTCAGGGGGCACGGTGTTGCTAAAACCTGCAGGAGCACAAGGACCACCTTTGCGAGTGTGCTAGGAGCACAAGGACCGCTAGGGGCGCTAGTGACTTATGACTAAGGATTAGGGTTCGGTTAGGGTTACGGCTCTTAGCAATTTTAGCAGGACCCCGGGGGCACGCTTCCCCGTAAAATTTTTGAAAATTTACTTGCTGTAATGGCTATTTTAGAGTGTTTTTTTTGAATAATTTTCACGCAAATTTTGTTGAAATTTTTTGATCCTAATAATTCTGAGTGCTTCGCCAAATATGACGCATTTTGTTCGCACTTAAAGAGAAAGGTGAATCCTTTTTACTAAAAAGCACCGTCAAAAGGGGGGGCATAGCACAATGCCCCCCTAAATACCGGTTCGCTCCTGGCTGAAGCCCCCCCCCTTTAGTCTTATGAACGACAGTAGACAAAACAGCTGTAAAAATTTACAAGCACCAGTAATCGTAGTTTTGTCAACCTGTCAACCAACAACGGGGGCAGATCCAAGGGGGCAGGTGGGAGATGCTTCCCCCCACCAATCAATTTGAAAAACGTTTGCGGTACCGGTAAATACAATTTTTTTCGTAATTTCAAACCTATTCGAATCGATAACAATAAGCATTACGCCTTATCAGGGCCGTTGAGACAAGCCCGGTTCCGGTTCCAAAATTAATTTCGGACCTCCGCAAAGTAATAAAAAAAATGGTGCGCCAAAATGATAAAAAAGATAAGAGGCACTTTGCTATTTCAAAATCGATTAACAACCAAAAAATGGCCAATAAATATACATATATCGGTAGCTACTGATAACTCCCAGCAGACCTGCGTAATATAACGGGTATTAGCCTATACCAGGGCTGGGCGAACTCTGGCCCGCGGGCACGAGCGGATCAAGAAATATCGAGGGCCGGGGCTGATAAGAGTGAAGTCTACAATTTTTGCCCAAAATCAAGTGAAGAGAGAAGACTAAAAAACAGGTCATCACGTCCAAGTGCAGGGCCCCCAAACTGCGAGGCCCGGGGCAACTGCCCGGGGAAAATGGCTGGCAGGGGGGATGCACCCCCCCACCAGCCATTTTCAACAATGCTTTTGTTGAATAAACTTTTTTTATAATTTTAAACCTCTTCATAACAATATGCCTCAGTCGAAATTGTGCGCGTAATCGAAACTGTGCGAATAAAATGCATCATATTCGGTGAGGCACTCAAAATTAGGGGCCAAAAATATGTGCAAACTTTTTCTGAAAATTGTTCAAAAAGCACTATAATGGTCATTACAGTACGCAAATTTTCAAAAATATCCTGGGGACCATGTCCCCGGACCCCCCTAGAGTCGTTTTTGTTACTTAAGTTACGTCGCCCCCCCCACCAAAACTTTCTGGATCCGCTTCTGCCCGCAGGCCGCATGCAGCCGGCGAGACTAATTTATGCGGCCCGCCGGCACTTGCAGAATGTGTGGATTACGGAGCGTTTTATCACCGAGTTTTAAAATTCTTTTTATTGCAATAAACATGACCAGCGCATTATCACCTCGTATTCGTTCTTGCGGTCAACAAATCAGTTGCAAAAAAGAAAGTGTGCCGCATATTTTCAATTGCCAACTCACTCTTATTCGTTGCTATTGACGAGTATGTTTTTCTCTTCTCGTTCAACACGTCGCGCATAAATTGCAACGTACGCTTCTTACGCGCTATTTGATCCATTGTTTGATCATACACGACACGAGGAAAATGCGTCGAGTTTTTACACCTTGTAGTCCGTAGAGCAGGCATGGGCAACATACGGCCCACGGGCCGGATTCGACCCGCGAGACCATTTTATACGGCCCGCCGGCACTTGCAGAAATAGAAACTCTTTCAGCAAATCAAGTAGAAGGACCTTTTATTTTTTTATACGACATCTGAAGACAAGTAGACCTTTTTTGCTCTTCACCGCAAAAACGTATTTAGGGAGGGGCATTGTTCCATGGCCCCCGCTTTTGATTCTTCTTTTTAATAAAAAAGATTAAATTTAATGGTGCCAACTGACCAGTGACTGAAATATACCAGACTCTTTTCATGGTTTCTGTAGCTTATGGCCAGGGGCGGATCCAGGGGAGTAGGATGAGGGATATGCAACCTCCCACCTGCCATTTTCAAAACTGTTTTTGATGTACAGTAGGCCCATACACTTTTTTTCATAATTTCGAATCTCTTCGATAGCGATAAGCCTTACGCCTTAAGCACGCGTAAATCAAAAGTGTGCGAACAAAATGCATCATATTTGGCGAAGCACTCAGAACCAATGTCAAAAATTTTACACAAAATTTGCCTAAAAATTATTCAAAAGGCACTAAAATAGCGATTACAGCATGTAAATCAAGACTACCCGACCTGCGGCCCGCGAGGTGGTTTTAAATGGCCCGCGATGTAATAAGTTTGTAAGTAGACTTTTTAAATGTTTAGTATTTTTTGATAGGCTCAAGTAACTTTGCCGTCAAAACACACCAAAAGTATCCATGTTATCTCTGTTATGGCCCTACCACCCAAACACTTGCATAACAAATGCTTGGAAAATACACCAATTTTTTCAGATTTGGTTTACGTGCGTGCAAGGTGGCAAGTTGCGCGCGGAGTTGCCACCAGGGCTCTCACTGTTTTTTTTTCAATTTCCTTAGATTGAAAAAATAAATTCCTAAGATTTTCTTAAATTTCCTTAAAACCAGCCTGGATTGCATTTACGTGATATTGATCGGTTTTTAGGCATAGAATTGTTTTTTCTGAGTTTTTAGGTAGGCAATTATTTGAACTAATGCTCAGTGGCGTAGCAAGAAATTTCAAAAATTTCAAAAAGAGGGGGCAATAATTTCCACATTTTTTTCGGCAAAACAAATTTAAAACTGATTGAAAAACAAGAAAAGCTCTGGAGGGGTCGGGGGCATGTTCCCCGAAAAAATTTTTAAAATTTACATGCTGTAATGGCTATTTTAGTGCTTTTTGAATAATTTTCACAAAAATTTTGTTCAAATTTTTTGACCCTATTTCTAAGTGCTTCGCCAAATATGATGCAATTTGTTCGCACATTTTCGATTATGCGTGCTAGGCGTAAGGCTTATTGCTATCAAAGAGGTTTAAAATTATGGAAAAATCGTACAGACTACATCAAACACAGTTTTGACAATGGCTGGTGGGAGGATGCATAGTCCTCAACCGACCCCACTGGATCCGCCCCTGGCCATAAGCTACAGAAACCATCAAAAGAGTTTGGCATATTTCAGTCAGTTGGCACCATTAATTTTGTTGTTTTTTATCCAAAGGCAGAGTCATAAAGGGGGGGCATAGCCCAATGCCCCCCCTAAATACGTTCCTTCCGATGTTATTGCTACATATAAATGCAATGCAAGTCATAACATGATATTACCGGTACATGTTATTTTAATAACACAAAAGAAATCTAAAAAATAAACAAAAAGAATAGGTTAGCCATGGCAGTGAGGTGATAGCTCGAAACGACATGCCAATCTTCACAGCTGGTTTGTGTTACAGACTATCCTCCTGTCTTGACATCGAGGTTTTGAGCTTTCTGCACTGTGCAGTTCTAGGTTTTAACCGCGATTTAAATGTCTCGTTATGTAACCAAGTATATCTAAAGGATTGTGAATAACGAGTCTTTTTTCTGGTTACAAATTCTTTTTTGTTTGAAACTTCCTGTGAAGAATCATACCGCAGCCACTGCTTGAGTCAGTTTCATTGTCGCTCAGTTAAGCTTAACAATAACGGTTTAGGCTAAGCACTTTTATGTTACATTGCAGGTACGGCACTCTGCAACCACCAAAGTAAGATTAAAAATCTGGCAGCAAAAATTTCCTTAAACGTCCTTAAATCAAAGGCATTTCCTTAAACTAAAAAAATTTCCTTAAAAGTAAGAGCCCTGGTTGCCACCATGCGCAACTATAGCGACATATTAATCATCATCACCTCGTGTATCACCAGGGCATCACATTAAATTTATCATTCCGCTGGCAGTTACTGCCACCTGCTAGTGTTAGTGTATAGAGGAGATATAGGTTTTATTGCGGCACTGTACGAATAGTAGCAGAATTGAACAAGTGGTTTAGCAAAAATGAGCAAACCTAGCAAGCCAAAACCATGAATACTGCGACGAAAACGGAGTTTTTAATGAGCTATGGACTGGACTATGCAATTTTTGTTTATGGGAAGTAATGGGAACACCCTATGCCTGGTCTGTCAAGAAGCAATATCTGTCGCGAAGGAACATAACCTCAAACGCCATTATGAAAGCCGACATGAAGCTAAGTATGATAATATCAGTGGGCAAGAAATTGTTTATTATCAGAAGGCAAGAAATTATTGTTCAAATTCTTACGCAAATTACATCTTAATTGGTATTTAAGTGTGGTAAAAACAATTGTGGCCCGCAATGAATTTCCTCATGCGAAAGTGGCCCGCAACACCAAAAAGGTTGGGCAGGCCTGTAAATTTTCAAAAATTTTCCGGGGGAGCATGCCTCTGGACCCCCCTAGAGCCTTTCTTGTTTCTCAATTAGCTTCAAAGTAGTTCTGCCGAATAAAAAGACGATTAAAAAAATGTGGATATCATGACCCCCCCTTCTAAAAATTTCTCGCTACGTCACTGTTTCACCGATATTTTCGATGGAAAACAGAACATACGAGGACGTGTAGACATTTTTTTGCTCTTTTTCGGAGAAGAACTGGACATCTGAGGACGTGTAGATCTTTTTTTTTTGCGCTTCCAATCACAGCGGCCCTAATAATAGTAGTTGTTGAAGATATTGAACTCGATCCATCTGATTATTCTGCTTGGGAAGGACTTCGTCTTCCCACATATGGCGCGTCGACTAAAGAAATTACCCACTGCTGCCGTAGAGCCTTATTAATGAAAATAAACGCTTGAGAACACGGTTATTGGCAGCTTACTGATAGTCAGGTACACCCCATGGTCCGAAAAATACGGTAATTGGAAACGGCTAGAAATCAAAAGATAGCATTAAACGTGCCTGCTGAGTGTAAAATACAAAAATTGTGTTAAATAGGAATATGTGTCTATTCCACACCGAGTAAACTTCCTTTTTTGTTACGAGAGTGTGCGACCCGCGGCTGCAATATTTTTTTCAAATGCGGCCCTCCGCACGAAAAGTTTGCCTACTTCTGGCCTATACCTTTAGTGACCACTGTTGATCTGCAAAAACATCGGACTATAGCCAGAAGTGTCGTGCAACCAAAAAAATTTGAAGGGGTCCGAGTAACAATAAACAGATATCCTGATCGCAACCTTTGTAAAAGCCGTATATTTAGCATTGAGTAACATCACGAAAAAAAGAGGAGCTAGAAAAAGATACCGGTACCAAAATATGTCGTGATACTTCACATTTTTGATAAGAAATCAAAATTTATTTTGATGCCTCCGCCCGCTTCTTAATTATAGATATTATGCCCAATCAATGGGGCTCCCACGATTCAGCAAGGGTGGCCTAGTTTGGGTTTTGAGGGCGAAGCCCCCATCTGCCGAAGGCTATGGGAGTCTGGGGGCACTAACGGGTTTTTACGGTTTTCACTTAAAAAACACTCGTTTTAAATAAATAAATATAAACTAAGACTATTTTCAAATTATATTGAAAGGAAAATTCAGCAGTAATTGAGGGAGACTGCGAAGTGAGCTTGCTCTCTTACAGTCAGCAGCCATCCGTTATATATGTCAAATGCGATCGGCTTCATCCGTGAATCGAACCCGTCACGTAGGATCTGTCACCTGCGCGCGGTACCGCTAGGCCATGTCGCTGACTTTCTTTTCTCTTTCTTATCGAAAAGAGACATACCGTTCCCTGCAGTGAGGGTGATCACTATTATAGTGTCAGACAATACAAAAATATTTTAGTATCCTATGTCTAAAAGCAGAAGCTTGGCTGAAATAAATCAAAGAAGGCTGTAACCATTATTAGTTTTGGTGTATTTGATGGGATGACGTGCAGGTGTAATGTACTGTATAATCGTGAACAACGCATGCAAAATGTTTTCTAAATTCTAGCTACAGATCAAGAAACTAACTTCACTCCTAAGTCGAAGCGATTTATTCAAGCAAAAAATGGAATTTGTACTAAGAAAGGTGAGCGGTCAGGATGAAAACGAAATGGCATTGGCTAAATTTCTCATTTTTTTATTTTCAAATTTTTAAATTATAAAAAAAAAACAAATCTCAGATAATCTGCCTCCCCTCCGGGCCCCAGTGCATGGCACGGCGCCTCTGACAATAACTGATCGATTAAATCATACTGGGACCGGTATTGGGTAAATTATTCAATAAGAGTAAACAAGCGTTTTGCATAATTTGATAAAAATTATTTCCTCCCCGAGGCGTTTTTCTCTTTTGAGTCCCAGCTGCTATGCGCGCGCGCCCCTCAGGCCTTCTTTGAAGCATATTAAAACAAGTTAAGAGGTGTGGTTAATGGTTATGTTAAGATAGCAACAGGCTATTGCTATAGCAATATTGTAATAGCAACTCCCAGTGGCGTAGCGAGAAATTTTAAAAGGGGAGGGCCATAATTTCTAAATTTTTTTGAAGCGTATTTTTTTTTCGGCAGAACAAATTTGAAGCTGATTGAGAAACAAAAAAAGCTCTAGGTGGGTCCGGGGGCATACTACCCCGGAAAAATTTTTAAAACTTTCATGCTGTAATGGCTATCTTAATGCTTTTTAAGTAGGCCTAATTCACAGGGAAATTTTGTTTAAAATGTTTGACCCTAATTCTCAGTGCTTCGCCAAATATGATGCATTTTGTTCGCACACTTTCGATTCATGCGTGCTTCAGGCGTAAAGCTTATCGCTATCGATGAGGTTCGAAATTATGAAAAAATTGTACGGTATACATCAAAAACAGTTTTGAAAATGGCTGGTGGGAGGATGCACATTTGCACACCCTCATCCTACTCCCTGGATCCGCCCCTGGCCATAAACTACAGAAACCATGAAAAGAGTCTGGAATATTTCAGTCACTTGGCAGAACCAGTTATGTTCATTTTTAATAAAGGCTGAGTCGAAATCGGGGGCCATGGCACAATACCCCTCCCTAAATACGCTCCTGGCAACTCCAGCATTATACCACATGCACCCCATTATGGAGTCGGAACACACAAAATTTTTGCAGTTCAGAATTGATTGCTGCTTGATGACCGAGGGGTCCCTCGCATCCTCTCTGTCGCGGTGTTCATATTGTGTACTGTTACCAAACCAAGCAATTTTTTTCTACTGTACAAATTATCTGTTCTCTGTATTCGATTATATTGAAGCGACTTAATAACACATTGATTGATATTGTTGGCAGAAATGGGCATTTATTGAGGTTACCCCACGCATTAAAGCCATTAATCCCATCAAATAAGCCCCTAAAGTCCCCATTAATAAATCCTCTTTCAGCTTACAACCCATTCATCATGACTCACAAGACCCCTTTAAATTATACATTGTTGTAGGACGTTGAGCAAAAATTGATTTTTCTTCTCAAGTCTGTTTACACTCATCAAAACCAATAATTTTCGATGAATAACCCCCCAGTTTCCATTGATTAATCCTCTTTCAACGTACAAAACACTCATCATGACTCTCAAGTCCCCATGAAATTGTACTTTCTTATAAGAAATTAAACAAAAATTACATTTTTTGCCTCAAATTTAACCCATACTTCAGAGCCATCAAGCCCCAAACCACTGAATACTTGCGTCCCCTTTGGCTTACCAGCCACTCATCATGACTCGCAATATCCTTCAAATTGTATTCATTTTTTATTTCAAGTCTAACCCTACACACGAGAGCTATTGATCCCCACTAAATAACCTTTAATTAATCTCTTTTTTTGAATCTACTCATCTTGATTCACTCATCATGACTCTCAAGACCCTTCAATTTCTCACTTACTTGAAAGAAACGTGCCAGACAATTTAATGCGTATGATGCAAGTATTTCCAGGGCTGCTGTCCTAAAAAAATAAGTTGGTAGACTCTATTCAGCAGTACCGATATTGTCAAAGTTACGTGTGGGGGGCAAAGTTCCCCAGACACCCCATTTTCCTTCAGGAATTCTTATTGCCTGCGTCAATTACAGTATTAGAACTGTTGAACGAAAAGCCGCAACGGCGTTGAAATTTATAAAAGGTAGTTCTGGTAAACAGTCATCGTGATTCAATAACAAAGTACTTTTGAATGGGTGATATAAGTTGTCGTAGCTTTTAAGGGTTACCTTGCGTAAACCTACCATATTTTCATTGCCCAAGAAAGGATCGGTTTAGCCAGCAAGTAAAATAAATAAGATTATTCTACCGCACCAAGATTTTAATATAAAACATATACGGACAATTAGGTCGGCTTGTTTGCCATTTACCTTAAAAGTGTCCGAAAAATAAACGCAAAAAATCTTCTACGTCGACTTGTTTTTATGCTCCAACGTGTATTCATTTTCCCTATTAGCTAGAGTGTTAAGATTTCAAAAGGTTTCCACCTAATGGCAGGAAAGAAAGTATTTAGCGATTTTTGAGTGCCCTGTATAGAATGATTATATTCATTGTTTTGAAAAAAAGAGGAAAAGTCTTCTTAAACAAAGACGCATGGTAGCCCTAACCTTGCGAAACCAACAATATTGTCTCTAGCCTGTCTATGGCATCGCTAAATTTAGCGAGCGCAACGATGACCACTATTGGTTTGGTGGTCCTTTCACTGAAATGAACAATAATATTGATAGGCTACTATGATACGTTATCAATTGCTAGCGAGTTGCGTATGAAGTAATGATTGTGTTCATTTTCGAGAAGCCACGTTCAACTTGTGATATTGTTGGAGTTCGGGTTTGTTTTACGTTGTAGCGCGATACTGAGTCTCGATCTCAAGTTAGTGCACCGATGTAAGAGCCAGAAAGAGAGATATATTTTTAGCAAGCACGCGAATTTATATGCATGCAAAAAAAACAAAATACAAGCATTGCCACGTTGGATTGCTGGAAATCACACCTTCTATTTCGGAAAAACCTGCCTGTTCCAGGACCGAGGAGGAGATGATAAAAAATAACGGAAAACGTGTGAAAGGATTGCAAAAAGATAAAAAATCACACTATCGATGAAACATGTTAAGAAACAGCCAGATTTCGTAATGGAAATAGATCGCACGACGTCCAGCAACGTCCAACGAGCAAGTAATCGACACAGAGCTTCCCCCCCAGATTTCGAAGAGTGGTGGGCGATCTGGAGGAGCGACGATCAAAATAGCGTGCTCTATTTTAATTAATACGTAAAAGGAAAGGTGCTTAAAAAAAAAGGAAAGATGCATTTAAAACGTTTTGGCTTTAAACATGACTTAAGAAACTAGCTGGGAGAAACAAGATCGACCAGGCAGAGTCGCGAGAGAGCAACAGAGCGCAAGAAGGGTATAACTAAACGGTGGCATTGGCATGCGATCAACTGCTCATTAGCGAAAATAACGTGAGAGGCTTCCCATGGCAAGGTATGCCATTGGGGCAATTTGCCAGAGCCTCGGATTCCCCAGGAGGGATTGCATAAAAAATGCACATGACTGGTCAAAATCTAGTAGCAGACAAGGCTGTGCGAACCATCCATTTAAGGTAAGGTTAATGCCTATGCCTATAATGCCTATAATCTGCATTGCACGGGTCAAGATGCCTATAATCCTATAATCGGTAATGCCTATAATCTGCATTGCACGGGTCAAGACCAAGTGCATGCGATGAGGAAAAAAATGTGGTGCTGATTGCGCTCAAGTATGGCAGCAAAACGGTTGCTCAAAAACGTCGACGTCATGGGGTGCTGCTGCAAAAGCATGTATAAGGGGGATGAAGAGGGGGACAAAATACCATATTCTTCTAAAAGTTGGTTGATTTCCTCTTTCACGAAAGCAAGTTTTTCGGGTGACAAGCGACGTACTCTGGACTTGACCGGCGGTCCGTGAGTTACAATGTGGTGCTCTACATTGTGTTTAACGTAGTCAGTATTGGTTGTAGAACTGAACAC
The DNA here is from genome assembly GCA_964006365.1 of Trididemnum miniatum. Lineage (NCBI taxonomy): Eukaryota > Metazoa > Chordata > Ascidiacea > Aplousobranchia > Didemnidae > Trididemnum > Trididemnum miniatum. Next base: position 25,100,893 of record OZ023234.1, read on the forward strand.
ATCTGCGTAATCGGAAATCAAGATGTTCCCAAGTTGACTGCAATGTGTACCAACATTGGCAGTAAAAGTTTTGTTATCAAGCTGAGTTATGATGTTAGGTACATGTACCTAATAAGGCCCGCTAACCCAACTTTGCTCCAACGCAACCACTGCTTGAAATATTTGCTTGAAAGTTGGTATTTTATTAGTAGGGGTTCATGGTCATCACACAATGAGAGCATATGGCGAAGTGATTATTCACTTGTATTTTATAAATTACAAAACAAAAAATTACAAAAGAGGGCCTTATTAGGAACACGAGTTCCTAAAAAGGCCCACCGTTATTTTAGTTAAATTTCACCATTAAAACACTGCAAATAAGCAGTAATTACCAAAGTACGCTCATAAAGCCTCAAAAATTCAAAAAACCAAGCAGCTATATACAAAAAATATTAAACTGGAGGCTTAGGTTTTCAATCTTGTTTCGGGTCAAACCAAACACTTAAAACCTGCTTTCTCAGGTTCAGTCAATCACAAATCAACTTTAAATCTAATGCTATATTTAGCTGAATTGCTGCAGTAACCTAACCACAACTGCTCCTTTGATACTCCAGCAAGACTAGTCAAGCAGATGGGCCTTATTAGGAACATCTACCTTCCCTATGAAAATGCTTTGTTTTTCATTACGTCTAAAAATGTTTTTGCAATAAACCGCATTTTTTATTCACTAGTAAGTGTATTTTCACGCAATACTTTCAAATCGAAAAAAACTCGCCTCCAACTGCTAAAAATTAGTTAGTTAGTTAGTTGCACATTTAGCCTCCCATCACGAGAAAGCGATCAATGCGCTATACGAGCTCGCTTAGGAGTTGCCAGTCATCTGTCTACCACACCAAGATGGGGGAATCCCGCTAAGTGCCTTTCCCAACGGCACAACAAGTAAACTTGCCGGCTTGTTCTCCACACTGTCCCTTTAATGCTGAGCGTCCAGCAGGGAAACTGTGAATACCAATTTTGAAGTCATTGGTTTGACCCGACTCGGAATCAAACTCGAGTTTACAGCTCAAGAGACAGACGCTCTATACCACTCGGCCATCTGAGCTGTCAAATTAAAATTTGAGTTCAAATTAAAATTTGAACTTTTACAAATTTTACTTTCAACGCTGACCGCATTTCTCAAAAATTTCTTTTAGCATTGGCTGGATGCTCCTAAGCGATTATTATTCGCCATAGCTCTCCGTCGCTTTTTTGTGATAAGAGAAAGAAAAATATGCAACCGAATACAAACATATACTCGTAAATCCGTTGGTGTTGTAATGCAAAGAAATTTGTATGCTGTAAGAAAATCTGTCATAATCGGTGTACTTATATGCATCTCTGATATCGGGACGGTGGCGTGAGTATACTGCTTCGTCATTATTCAGTTCTTTGCCATTTACATTTTTTCCAGAACAAAATTCTCTTTTTTGAGAAGAAAAAGTCGTCATCGACTAAACCTAACACTGAGAAAAATTGTTTGAGAAAACATTGACTTTTTCATGTTAAACGTTTCTGGTTCCTAGCTGTTGCGCCTAGTTGTTGCGTGTCAAACTTACTCGCGTCCGACTCTGATTCGCTGCCATAACTAACAAGTTTATGCTATTATATGTGATGTTTTACTACATTGATCAAAAAATCTGCTAAGATGCGTTTTGCCTTATGCTCCATGTAAGATGTAATCAAATATACGGTGAAGTAACCTGTAGAGCGCTCGATAACATCAGTGAAGTTGGAATGAAGTGTTTACTGAAAATGAATCGCACTTTCGGTGACGGATAATGGACAATCACTTGGACGTTACAGTCAATTAACATGTTTTACTTATTCAAACGAACACTTAAAATTTGGTCGTGTAGGCAGGACAATCAAAATGCACAGTAAAAATACTTTCTCGTGTGTAAGAAGAGTAAAATACTCTGTGCTGCCATCGAGGGTAGGCTCACGTAGGCTCAGCCTACCTACTTTTTCGCTTGGGTAGGCTCAAATAGGCTCCATGTATTTTGGCCTTGCCATAACGTAAAAACGAAGGCCTATAACCCGAACAGAGGTAGGTGCCGTCTCATGTCCAAAAATCTTGAAAAGACTGTATGTGTGACAGTTTCGTCAAATTCACAACAGTGGATGTTAGGTGAAAATTCCCTACTATTGCATTTAATTGTCATCAATCTTACCGAAATTGAACGTGGTTTTTCAATTATATTGTGGCGATTACGTGCTCGATGGACGTTGCTGGACTTCGTGCGATCTATTTCCCATACGAAATCTGGCTGTTTCTCAACATGTTTCATCGATAGTGTGATTTTTTATCTTTTTGCAATCCTTTCACACGTTTTCCGTTATTTTTTATCATCTCCTCCTCGGTCCTGGAACAGGCAGGTTTTTCCGAAATAGAAGGTGTGATTTCCAGCAATCCAACGTGGTAATGCTTGTATGTCCCGAGTGTCACTTGGTGCCCGAGTGAGGATCTTTGACGTAAATTTAAACACAATGAAATCTTTTTCTTGGACATTCAAAGCCGCTGAAGTTCGATTTGCTGTTCTTGGGTGTGATTTTTTGACCTATTATGGACTTCGTGTGAATTTTAAAAATAAATGCATTATCGATCCTGACCCCCAGGCATTCATTGCAAAAACCAGTGCCCCACCAAACACGATTAGAACCCCTCAACATACGCCCAGTTTTAGCGAAATAAATTCCAACAACTCCACTTTGCAAACACAACCAGTCGATTCACTCTCCCACAAAAACCAACCACCCATGCCCGATAATATAGTTTTAACCAAAACTCTTGCTACCGCTGATTTTGTAACGAACGCGACGAGCAGCGATAATGTCGGGCCTGACTCAGCAGGAAATCGCATTGTGCCCGATGAAACCCCAAGTATTTCAAACGACATGCATAGCGGTGCGAAAACCACACACGATAGCAATTCGGAAGTAATATGTAACCCAGGGATTTTTTCTGCCAATTTTAAAGGTACTGTAAAGAGAGTCTTCACGAGAAAGGTACCTGCGCCTAATAAGCCCGGTTCCTAATAAGGCCCACCGCTTGGATTTTCTTTACGGGAGCAAATAAAAATTTCGTTTTGTCCCTTACCAAAAGCTAATATAAATTCACTGCGGTTCACCACATTTCAACTTTTTCTGTCAAACCATTATTTCTCTAGTTGTTTACCATTAAAACATGAGAAAATGGTGCAATGAGATAACCCGTCGACTAAGTGTGGTCGTCAAGCTGCCTTTTTAATGCTGCACGTCAAACAGGGAAGCAGCTGTAAATAACAATTTTTGACTAATGCTATTTCGCTTGATCAGAATGGTAATTGACATGCGAGATTAGCTACTAGTTCTCCTAAATAGCAAACAAAGATGGAAACACTACAGCGAGTTCGCTGAAGCAGTGCCGATCATTTCTCTACCATTTAAAAAAGGGAAAATACCTTGTTAGAGTGTTTTTTACAACGATTTAACGAGTAGGCTCACACTTGCCAGCATTTTTTTCCATTACCGTCTCAACGTTGAACGTCAAGCAGTGAAGCTCACGTAAATATTATTTATCAAGTAATCGACTTAACCACGCTCTAAACATAACCCTGTTTTTACCGCACCACCGGGAGATGCTTTATCCACTAGGCCATCGGCGGGAGCGCTTAGCATGAAATAGTCAGTCTAGAAATTTGTATCAAGCATTAAACCAGTAGTTTTGAAACTTCGCGTTATCACGCTTCCCCAAACAAATTGCAAAGCACATGACGCCTTCGCAGTGGCGTGACCAGCCAAAAATTTCGGTTGCAGTGGTTGATCTCCAAAAATAGGTCTTCTTAGTTTGGAAAACGCTGCTTTAAACGCATAATGCCGAGCACCAGACAGTTCTTGGATACAAGAATAGACTTTATTGGATCAAGCCTGCTACAAATGCAAAAAGTTGTTCTTATAAAGCAAACAGTCCAAATCAATTCATTTATAAAAAAAAATGTATTGAAAAGCGGGCTTCTCTGAAAACAAAACAAACACTCGACAAAACACTGACTCTTGATTGTTTTGGCATGGCATGCTTTTGGTGGTACATTCTCCTTTGTCGTCAAATTGCTCGAACTAATGCGTGAGAATGTAGAATTGCCGAGGCTTAAAATACAGGTCGAATTTTCATATCTGCTCGCTTCATTGAATAAGCATTTCCTTTCCAACGATGCCATTGAACTCCTTGAGCAGAAATTTGGGAACTTTCATAATATCGACCGTTGAGATTGGAATAAGTGCAATCATTATACCACCATGCTCCATGTCTCTCCACGGAACAACTGCCGCCACTTTTTCCGTCATTATCGCGATCTTTAGTGGTAAATGGGTAGTTATTGCTGTATGTCAATGAATCACCTGAAAATATTAAACGATGCTACAAAACTTATCAAGAGTCAGGACTAACGTAAGACCTAAAAAGTATTAACGGAATTGTTGATATATCAACACATAATTATCAAATGCTTAGAGGGTGACCGAAAACCTATTAACGAGATTATATAGAAACCTTGCCTTAAATTTCTACCAAACCATAACATAACTTATTATCTAGACGGAATTGCTTTGCTTGAAAAATTCAGCTTGAACTGCAAGGTATGAACAAAGTAAAATTAGGTACTCTAGAACTATGTTTTTGTTTCTACAATGCATTGAAAAGTCGTAAAAAGATCACTTCAAATTGAAGAACTTTTTTGTTCTAATGTACTGTAAGAAATTGAGCATTTCGAGAACGAGAGTGTAACAGCGCTCTTTACGCTCACACATTAATTGAGAAGAAAACTTTGCAAAAGTCCTGTCATCACGTTGTCTAAGTGTGACACATCAACTACGCCAGAAAACTGCTTACTTTGTGTATAGTGTCATTCAAAGAAGCAACCATATTTTATGTCAATTATGTTGCTACAAATTTGCAACAACGGTGTTATTTCCCGTCTGCAACACTTTTACTTAGTTTCAAATTCACATATTCAAAATGAAAGAAGATTTTTGATGCAAAATTCTCAGGGCTGGAATTCGAAAAATTTGCAATTCGGAAATGCTAATTTTTATCCATCTTGCTCCTCATTATTAAGTCGACCATGAAAAATCGTGAGAATGATGGAATATCGTTAACCATATGTTGCTCATGGCTTGGTCAAAATTAAGAGCAATTGAAAATTTTGTAGATCGAAACTTCTACACCAGTGGTTCGTAACCAGGGGTTCGACAACTCCTGGGGGTTTACAAGAAAATTTCTTGGGGTACTCGGATGCAGGTGCGGAGCCAACAAAAAACTTTGGGGGCGATGAGGGCCGGATTTAGGCAACGAGAAGCCTCGTTTTCATTGACCCTAAGTGATCAATTTATAAAAAATCCCCGTCACTCCTAGAATAGTTTTCATGTGTTGTTATTGTTTAACATCCTATACTAGAAAAATTGTGTGTTGGTTGAAAATAGTGCGTGCATTTTGCCTGGATTTGCATTAATGTGATCCAACAATGCGAAATCATCGGCTTCTTTTAACTATTGCTCCATATTCGTATCTCAGAATAATGAAGTCTTAAATCAAACTATGGACCATTAATTTGGAGCCAGCTGATGGAGGATTCGGGTTGATTGTTTCACGATTCAGAGGGTAGCCTACTATTGAGGAAAAGATTAAGAACCCCTGCTCCACACAAAGCTGTAACTGCTCTACACACGCCACACACTAAACGACTGCATTCGTCTTTAAATGATCAGGTGTGTGACGAGCAGTGTAATTAACACATTGCCAGTGCTGTAGGCTACAGTTTTGTTCAAATGTAAGTGCAATGTTAGAAGCTTTGCCGTTCTTAGCGTGCTGGTACAACTGCTACCAAATTTGCAAGTTGGTAGTGCAAGCTTCTTAATGATGACCGTAGGATGTAATCTGCAGTAAATATTCTATATGCCAGCGGCTACATAGTTACATGCCGCCATTTCGAATATCTTAATGCATACTGATCACAGATTTGAAATTTTAACGTTTTTCAAGATTTTGATGTTTAGCATGAGCATGCCTCTAGTTAATTGATGTGAATGACTGCGACCGTCTCTTTTAAACCAAGTTATCTGCAGAGCCGATCTTGCGTAAGTTTTTGAGTATGTGAAGGTTTAGTTTGTCTTGTTAATTTCTCTGTATTTAGTTTAGACGTTTTTGTTGACTTTCTATACCGCGATTGCAAGGGTGCAAATCTATGTTGAGCGTTGGGGGGGATGATTTAGCAAAATTGACCATTTTTCAATATTGGGGAGATGATTTAGCAAAATTGATCATTTTTTGATATTTGGGGGGATGTAAATTGGCAATTCAATTGCTAGCATTACCATTTATCGGTTTAGTCCATTCCTTCTTTTCAGTGGCGCACCTAGGATTGGACAAAAAGGGAGGGGGCACAACCGGGGGCTTAGGGGTGAAACCTCCAGTCGCCGGAGGCTAAGCGGGTCTGGGAGCGTAGCCCCCTGCCGCCAAAAAATTTTTACGATTTTCACATAACAAAACACTCATTTTAGCACTCTTTTTTTTATCGAAAAAGGGCATGCAGTGAGTGCAGTCACTATGGACAATGCAAAAATATTTTCGCAGCTTATGTCTAAAAGCAGAAACTTGGCTAAAATAAGTGAAAGGAGGCTGCAAACATTATTAGTTTGAGATAGACTGAAAGTTAAGTTTTAGCACCTTATTACAGGACCAAAGGGGCGGGGCCATGGCACCGTGCACCTACGTGCGTGTGCCTATGCTTCTGCTGCATGTTACCGTAATTCCCACACTTTCCCTAAACTATTCAATCACGAAATCACAAAATTTTCCTAAATTGTCACAACGTGCTTGCGCCTATGCTTCTGCTGCATGTTACCGTAATTCCCACACTTGCTTGCGCCTATGATTCTGCTGCATGCTACTGTAATTCCCACACTTTCCCTAAACTATTCAATCACGAAATCACAAAATTTTCCTAAATTGTCACAACGTGCTTGCGCCTATGCTTCTGCTGCATGTTACCGTAATTCCCACACTTGCTTGCGCCTATGATTCTGCTGCATGCTACCGTAATTCCCACACTTTCCCTAAACTATTCAATCACGAAATCACAAAATTTTCCTAAATTGTCACAACGTGCTTGCGCCTATGCACTGTAAAAAATTTTGGGTAATCGCATTGCCCAATTTTGGGCAAATGTATGCATTACCCAAAAAAAACGGTCAAAAACCCAATTTTTTTTGGGTATGATAAGCAAAAACCCAAAGTCGATTTTGGGTTCTGCATGACCCAAAGCACAACATTGGGTATAAACAATTGTGTCCCAAGTAAATTGGGTTAAAAACTGTATACCCAAAAATAAATTTTGGGTAATCGTTTTTGCAAATATTAATTTGGGTAATGTGGTAGCAAACCCAAATTAAATTTTTGGGTGAGTGTTATGACTATTGTTTTGGGTCAATGGATTTTAAACCCATTAATTTTTTTTGGGAAATAATTCCTGAAATAATAACTTGTGTATATTGTTTTTAAAGCCAAAAAAATTTTTGGGAAAATGTTAAATAACTTATTTTGGGAAAGTGAATTTTAAAACTAAGATCTTTGGGGAAAATTTTTAGATAATAGATTGGTTTTAAACTCAAAAAACGGGTTGCACTTTAAGCAATTCTTAGTTTAGGAAACATTGAGTGCAAAACCCAATTGTTTCATATAGCACTCGATGAGTTTTCATACGGCCCGCGCTTCTTGCTGCTAAATGTATTATTTTTGGCCTACAAGCACATGTAAAGTTAGATAGCCTGTCCAATCTAACTGGAGGTTGCTTTTTTACGCTGTAAATGCGACAAGACTATCTGATTGAGACGACAAAAACTGGCGAGAAAAGTTTAAACCATTATTACGTCATAATTGCAACAGAAACCATTTTTGTTACGAAGAGCAGCAAAACACATAGAACCACAAAAGACTATTAGCCTTCGGGTACTTTACATTATGAAATTTGTTCCTCTTGGAGAAAACTTTGGCGCCCCTGGTCTAAGGCCAACCACCAAAAACCTTACATGCTTTATCTAAGTTGATCACTTGGTCTGTAGGATAATCGAGCCGTCTAAAAATTTTCTGAGATTTATCTGCGTGTTTGGCAGATATTGGAGCTGGGCAAGCCATCTTAAATTTTTATAGCATTTATCTACGGGCATTGGTACATGTTGCTACATTAGCAAAACGGAAAGCCGGAAGCCATAGTAGTCTGCGATTTATTGCTTTTCAAGGCCTTACCACGCGCATGCGCTTAAATTTTGCTTAGACGTAAATGCTAAGCATTATAAACTAGCATTTGTGTAGCTGTTTTGCTTGATGAGACAGAATGCGTCATCTACCCCAAATTGATATAGGCCTAGTTAAATTTTGCAGTATATTTCCACTTGAAATAAAACCGATGACAACCCCAATTTCACAAGTCATTTAATAAGCTATTGTTGTCTTTTTTCTCACTACTTATGCTATAGCAATTTTAAGTTACATACCTGTGTCTAGTCATTTTAATTTCAAGTTCAACATTATTATGATAGACAGTTGCGCAAGCGGCTAACCTTCACTCTACCGCATAAACCAAACAACCTAAGCTTTCAACTTGCAGTATACCATCGTTTGTCAGCGTAATTTATTAATTTTGCTGGCAGACTTTAATAATAATTAAATGTGCATGATGTAATTCATCATTCTAATAAAATAGCACTTTTCAGAAATTAATTAAGTTTTACTTTACGCTTCAATAAACTTTACGGTTTAGTGATCAGCGCAATCAGTGAGCGCCAAAATAATCGAAATTCGAATTAAATGATGCGTCGGAACTGAAGCTGCTGCTTCTCGCTGGAGTAAAAAGCTAATTTAAAATCTAAAGGTTCCGGTAACGACTTAGGTAGGCTATGTAGACACAATGATTTTAAAGTTATCTGCAGATTCATGTGTTCAACTTGCTGAAGTGAGCTATCATAGTATGCAGTATCTACAGATTTGGAAATGCTGCGAAGACCACAAGTACTAGTAGTCCGCAGGTCTTTTTATTACTAGCTACTAGACTTAAGACCTAGCTGCCTAGTCAGATGTCAGTAAGTTACTGGTTGCGCATGCTTCTTTTAGGTCTGCTAATGGCGGGATAGAAAATTAAAACAACTTGTTTTTTGACGAACTTTTAAATAATTTGAATTTGGAAAAGCTTATCAGAAGGCAAAAAAATTTCAAGGTCTACTGGTACTGACCCTTTTCAGTGATTCTTAACTCCCAGAGTGCACTAGTACAGGTACGGAGGAATGGTAGAACTGGAGATTGGAGTGACTACAGTTCAAATTTAGAGTTGTTAAGCTGGGTTTACATAAGCTAAAAAAATAGTGCAAAACGGTGAGAAGCTGAGCTTTTATTTTATAGGCCTAATGTCATGCAACTTGGCTTTGCTAGTTGAGCAAAGTGGAGCCAAGCTTCATTGCAAGCTTCAAAGAACAAACAAAGCTCAGCTCTGCTCCATTGACGTTTTTTTGTTCGTGTAAACCCACTATTAGTAGTTGCAAGTTGGACCATTATAGGTTGGAGTTGATAAGAGTTTTGGGGAAATCTGAAGCTGAGTTGATCTGAGAAAAATGAGTCAATCTAAATAAGCCTCCATGTGGAGAACACCGATTTGGAAATGACACTGCTGCCACTTCCCAATTTTATGTTAAAGTACCACAATACCCATTACACTGATACTGGTATGGATCTTGCTTATCCAAAGTGTTGACTGGATATATAAGCAATCAAATAGCTTGCAATGTACATTTATTGATGTAAAAACATAGTAAATTTCAGAATTAGAGAATGGGCCTAGCAGTCATGTTATATAGCTGATGCTTCATGCTGTTAATGTGATGTATGTACAACTACTGTGTCGAATTGTCATTGAAGTTTCTGATCATCAATTCATCATAACATGTATTTACCTTTGTGTGTGAAACCATAACAGACATGCAACGAATCAAGGTAAGTGACTGATAAACAGTAAACATTATGCATGTTGTGTTGTAAATGCTAAGGCATTATGTAATGCTTCACACTAATAACTGATTGTATATGATACCCAGTTTTGTTAGGCATCCATGTGGCAGTGATAAACATTTAAATTGTTTTGTGAAACAGTCAAAAATGTGCCATCATATATTTAAAATATTTACAGAAGAGCAGTGCAAACTTTTTCTCGATATGCCATGCACATCAATACGAATATGAGTATGTTACCAATCAAGTGCATTGTGATTATTTTACTTCATACTGCTATTTATAAATTTTTGCCTACTTAAGGCGCTTTAACCAATAGGCCCGGTATGCAACTCACAGAAAGTGACACGTGATTATGTAGTGAGTGGTTTCATGATTTTACGTATGCAATAAGCAGTAAAATCAAAGAACTTGGTGCAAAAAATATGGCTTGACATGCACTGCATTGCTCCCTGCAGCTGTGTGTTAGAAACTTGTTATGATAGTATACTACTCTTTCAGTTTTATTATGTAAAGTTAAAGCAGTGGTTATGACACATGGGCAACATGCATATAAAATAATTCACAGTGGATTATTTTTGCATCAACCTCTTTGTTTCATGAAAATCAGCAAACTTATTTTGTGACAATTACAGGTCAGCATAATTTGATGCTAGTCAAGCTGTTGCATGTTGTTTTCTGTGTCTTTGATAAAAAATTATTATTAAATCAAGTAATGTGGCGTTAATGAACTTTGTTGATTGGAAATTTGAAATAATGTTTAAAATTTGAAAAGGCTATAGACTGGCTAAATTTTTTGTAGCTGTTGTTCCTGTTACTAAAAATGATCAAACCTCAATTAGCAGTTTTTATCCAATGGTTTTTATTGGGTAAAGAAATTAAAAATGTAATTCCACATAAGCAAGCCTGCTCCAAGCAAGTGGTTTATTGCTAAACGTTTTTGTGAAGTTTCAGAAATTGATTGTTTGGTACAGTTAAACATAAATGACAATTATTTAGTTGGGATGCAAAGGTGTGAACAACCTAAAGACTGCCATGGTAGCCCATGCTAAGGTTTTTATGTGCTTAACGCTAAGAAAGCATAAATTATAAAGCGCTAGAGTCCTTGTTTGCTTGTCTGTTATTTAAGACAAACTCTATGGCATTGGTTTACTTGCCTGTCTATAACGCGCAAAAGGTTTTCATCAACGCATAAAACTGTTCAGTTCCAAAAGACCTGTTCGCACTGTAGATAGGAGTAAATAATAATTTGGTTTGAAACGCTATATGTCTTGTTATTACCATATTGCTTCACGCTACAATAAAACCGAATTGTCTCTTTTGTTCTATATCTAAGATACCCCATCACTCGAACTGCTGAAGATTTGACCTTAAATGAAAGCCTACCAAAGCAGATACGCGGGCTCTCCAGTTTGCTTTTTCTTACCCAGTCATTCCAAACTGTTTTTCATAGTTGAAATTTAACAAAAGCACTGCTGGACATAAGCCCAAGTTTAAACGGTTTCTCTCAAATACTGCAATTTATATAATCTGATGGAAATTTTCATTTTCATCATGCGCTTTTCTGGCTCATTATTTATATACAATATTTGGGCTTACAATTGCTCCATCTTTTTAGGGAATTCTGCGAAGAATGTGCATCGAAACACTAAATTCTGCAGACAGTTGATGCTATCTAATGCGTCCTGAATAGCACAAAAGGCTTGAATGAAAGCGAACGGAAAAAACAATTGAGACAAATGGTAAAATAAAAACTTCTCAGATGCATAATATGCGAAAACAGACGTTTTAGGGGGAAAACTTTGAACTGATAACTTGTCGAATTTATTCCAAAGAAGTGTGTTGCTGCTTACCGATTGTATAACATTTGCACTAAACATTGTTTGCCCGTCTTTGTTTCCTGTGTTCTATTCTAACGTATGGGTGTCATGTTTTTTTAGCCTATTTTGTTTGGTTAGTTTTTATGCAACATCATGACTGTGGCTGGTTGCTTATTGACATAATTTTGCTTCAGCGGAATATCTGACTGACATAACGTAAATATAATTAGGCATAGTCGAAACCTTCGTGACACAAGCTCTTGGTTATGGTTGAGAGCTACTGTAATTGCCTTTTAACATCTTGTTAAACTTGATTGCTGCTAACCTTGTTTTTGTGAGCGCACAATAGTTTGCACTTAAAGTGCACAGTAAATTGTTGATAATAACTGAAATTAATTAATTTTATGTATCATAATACTTCATTATTTTGTATCTTTGCAAAAGCATTATTTTGTATTGTCTCTGCGTATGCACTTCATTTTTTATTCTTTGAGTAGCATACTGTAACTGCTCCGTATCTATGATTGTTTATTTTTTTACATACATTTGTGAGTTAAAAATGCTTGGGTTTGCATATGGTTGTGGCAGATTTCTATTTGTGCTTGCAGGAATTGGTTACTTGCAATTCTCATTTAAATTGAGGTCATAATCGCATAATATTTACATCGTTTGGATCAGTTTTATTTATAATCGCTTCATATGTGAACCTAAACGTGTTCAAATAATCAATGCTGTTATTTGTTGAACATTTAATTTGTACCTATTTCTTTTGACAATATAAAGCATTATTGCAATATTTTGTTGTGCATTTCTTGTGAACCCTCCATTATTAAGTGATTATGACGACTGTTGTGATTACGAGTTAAGCAAAAACGCATTCACAAATATTAATCGGAAAACCCAAATCTGAAAATTGGGCTTTTTTCCTTAGCTAAAAGCTTTTGGGACCAAGCGCTCAAATTTTCAGCTTGGGTATTAATTACCCAATTTTCTTGATCTACAAGATTTAAGGTTAAACACCCAAATTGAAAATTTGGGTCGTTATTACCCAAGTTGACAAATTGGGTTTCTCAGCCTTCGAGCCCAAAATTTTCAATTAGGTTTAAAGACCCAAGTTTGTAGTTTGGGTCAAGTTACCCACTGTACTTGGGTTATGGATATTGGGTTAACAAACCCAACTTTGTAAATTGGGTCGTTATTACCCAAGTTGGCAAATTGGGTTTCTCAGCCTTCGAGCCCAAAATGATAACCCAAGTTTTTTGGGTCTACGTTACCCAATTTGATTTACAGTGTGCTTCTGCTGCATGTTACCGTAATTCCCACACTTGCTTGCGCCTATGATTCTGCTGCATGCTACCGTAATTCCCACACTTTCCCTAAACTATTCAATCACGAAATCACAAAATTTTCCTAAATTGTCACAACCATGGTCACAACAATGCACGAATAAAAATTAATTATCTGACATAACAAAGGGCATTATAGCCTATTCATCGGTAATAGTCGCCGTGTTAACAAAAAATGCGGCTGCCGACAGACCTGATTTGCGCTTAACACTATCCGCATAATTAGCACTCATACGTCTTGATTAGGTTTGCTATACATCGTATTGGGAATTTTCCACTTCCATGAAAAATATTGGGGGGATGCTTCCGGATTATTGGGGGGGATACACCCTCCATCCCCCCTGGATTTGCACCTATGCTCGTTCGTGTGTTCGTTGGCAGTTCGGGTTTTGAAACAGTTAGATTATGACGATTTTATTTTTTTATCCATTTTACGTACGGCAGCCCGACCCATGGTTTACCTTTACCCTGTCCACATGTCCACTTTTCGTAGGCCAAAAGGCCACTGGCTTTCTGCATCATAAATAAAGTTTTAATGCCATGAATCATGATTCAATTGATTGTGTAGGAGAAAACCAGTGAACTTTTGGCTCACTAAAAGTGGACATGTGGACAGGGTACTTGCGTAACTTAGTTTTATAGAAACCGTATGACGACTGGCACTTGACGCCTGACGTTTGACGCTTTAGTGCCTTGCGTCGCTGCATTCACATTCCTCATACATCTCAATTTTTTAATGAACCTATACTTCTGTAGTTGGTTGGGTGTTGTTTGAAATTAGGAAGGATCTAGCCTGCGCGTTACTGACTGATCTATATATATGTCGCTGTTGACGTAGAAGATTCCCCCGAGCTAATCTTGTTACTACACAACTGTTGTGCTCACACATCGCAGCAACTCAGAAATTATTTAGTATCAGCATTTTCTGAATGAAGTATAAAAATATTATTAGGTAACGTGCATGGAGTAAATTTCTGTCTACCTGCGTTTCCAGAGTATTCCCCCACACTTAATTGGTAATTTGTACTGGAATTGCCGATGGAAAAATTTCTAAAACAAAATAAAAATTTAGGAAAATGTCCAGAAAATTTCTAGGCCTTGGTATGTTCAGCTGGCAATCATATTTTGCAGAGAGCTGATGAAGAAATTACGACCTGTTTACTATCGTTAAGCATTATATCAGCTGCATTTTTTTCAAACTCAAAATATTCCAAGTTAGCGATATCACAATTATCACACATCAATTGTCAAAACATTTGGTTCGGTGAAATGATTTGAAAAATATCGTTATATTTGACTTAACAATAAAATAATGTTAGAACGGTTGACAATAAAAAAAGTTGAAATAACACATTTAACATGTTTAAATACATCTGCGTACATAGGCGCGGGAAGTAGGGTGCCAGGGGGGGCTCAAGCCCCCCCTGAACTTTTTTTAGCCCCCCCTGAACCATTTGAGCCCCCCCTGACAATTGAAAAAATTATGCACTGAGTGCGACGGTATTAATGCTCGCAACGTACATACGTAATGAAGCAAATATTTTTTAAAGTGCTTTTAACCAACGAAGAATCACTATTCTTTTAAAAATCAGTTAGTTATTATTCACTAGGTCAACGTAAAATTTGGTAAAATTTTCAATTTTTGAATTTTATTTTTAACCGTGTTTTATATCAGCGTTTGCAAACCTTTGCAGCAGTCATGGACGATGGACCAGTAAAAGTATAATGGCTGCCAATTCTTGTAGCTGCCAAACACTTTACGCCAAACTACTCTGAATGCTCGAATGAAAGTCGCTACTGATCATGGGAATTACGTAAATCGTAAACGAAAATACGGTGAAGTGCAAAAAAACGGTCCTCAATCCTTCAGATGTTCCGAATTCCACCAAAATTTTTGTGAAGAGCTAAAAAAAAGGTCTTCATGGCCCGGACGCGTTACATGAACTGGAAATGTTGGTGGCCAACCTGATTTGTGCACATGCCAAATTAACCCGGGATCGACAGCCAAGCATCCAAAGATCGACCGGTACATCGCGATCGACTGGTTGGGCACCCCTAATCAAGCTTATATGAGCTGGTGCAAGTTCTCTTCTGGTTGAGTTTTTTAATGGTTTTGAATTTTTTCTACCAACCCAATGAAGCGGCTAAATCACTACTAAACTGGCACCGATGATCAGTAGGCTACTCGATTTGAGGGGGATGCCATCCCCCCTGAAAACAACACCATCCCCCCATAAAACATTTTAGCGTAAACCAATTCTTACAACTATAATGACCATTTCTTTTTAGGTCTGCGTGAAAAGTTGTAGCCTACCACCCCCCATAAGTGTTTTCACAACTCGAGCACTGCCGATGATTGTTACTAAAATTGAGCTAGTACGCCTACCTAAATACCTATATCTACACATCTCATTATGTTAAAAAATGGTTCAGTGCTTTATTTTGATTGTGTGTTTTTTGTTATTTTTAAACCTCAATGGGGCATTGTTTGTTGCATGTAACTCTGATCAGCAAAGCAAAAGTTAGATCGGACAAATTTTGTTTGCCTACTTTTTGGTTTTGTCATTGAGGTATTTGCATTTTACAAATACATGAGTAGTGATTCGAGCATGGTTAGAAAAGCCTAATGGTAGTAAGCAATTTTGTTTTCCACGATAAAAAATTATCCTGAAAAAGTTCCGGTCACTTGAGCGGGCATGCAATTGATGTCTATCAAAATAGGTCTGCTGAGTGTCCTGCTCATAAAAACGTGCGTTCGAAAAAAGGGGGGTCTGGGGGGCTTCGCCCCCCAGACGTTAACACGATCTTACTATTTTGAGCCCCCCCTGTCCAAAAAACGTTCCCGCGCCACTGTCTGCGTATAAGCCAAAGTTCCACATGCCGAACGTCAATAGACCTTTTTCCGGCGCCGCTAGTGGCGAAAATTTGTTGCTACGGTGGACAAGCTATCAGACTTCGCACAGTGAAAAGCATAGCTTTTATGAGACGTTGGTTGGAAAATTGCTGCAGAGAGGTTAATTGAACACATCTACTTGATATTTCAATTGTGCACATCGAGTTAGTGCAAGCATAGGATGAAGAGCAGATGATTAATTGGAATTTGCTAGAAAACATTTTAAGCTTAGGGCTTAGGCTAGTGGATTTCATAGGACCAACCGGTGCAAACCTGCACGAGGCTGTGCTTTAGTATGTATTGCAGCTGTACAGTGCAATACTGATTGTGATATCAGCTATGCTATAGCCTAGATGAAATACTTTCCTCTGGACTGTCCTAATAGCAAACTAGCGTTCAGTCAATGCTGAGTTTGACTGCAACAAAATTATGAACTGCCTACCGGTACCTCATACTCTCAGAGTCCTGGCTATAGATTAGATTTTAACTTCGAAGTGGATAAGGTTACGTGATCGTAACATTTGTCTCTTTACTTTATTGTCACTCTGGTACAACTGGGGAAAGCGTGAAGGGATAATAAAATAAACCAAAGTGACAAATGCTACGGTCATGTAACCTTAGCCAATGCCTTTTAACTTAAGCTATGGCACGCCGATCATCACAGAAAAATAAAATGAAACTGGTAGGATATGGGCTGAGCTAGGTCTGCAAACCATATTATGCTGCTAACCTGTAAACTTCATCTACAGTGCTTACGGTAGGCCTACATCAGTTTTTGCATCATCCATTATCAAAGCCATGGCTTTGCCAAAAACTTTGGTTTATTTGTCACGCATTGACTACACGTTAGTTTGCAATTAGGAGAGTCCAGAGAAAAATATTTCATCCAGGCTATAACATAAGCTGATATCGCAACCAGTGTTGTACAGCTGCAGTACATACACAAAGTACAGCCTCGCACAGGTTAGTAGCAGTTGGTCCTATGAAACCCACTAGTCTAGGCCCTTAGCTTAAAATATTTTCTAGCAAATTCCAACTAATCGTCCACTCTTCACCCTATGCTTGCACTAATAGATGTGCACAATTGAAATACCAAGCAGATATCTTAAATTAATCTTTCTGCTGCAATTTTCCAACCAACGTACCATAAAAGCTATGCTTTTCACTAAGCGAAGTCTGATAGCTTGTCCACCGTAGCAACAAATTTTCGCCACTAGGGGCGCCGGAAAAAGGTCTATTAGGCAAAGTTTTGCATACCGATACTCACCAAAATAAATTTCTTCCGTTAAGCAAGGTGGTTTTTCACCAAAATATCGACACACAGCTCCTTGTTTGTGCTAGTGATTTTATAAAATAGGCTTTCATGCAGACGTCAATTCAACATAATTATAAGATATACCCATCGCTCATACAGGCCACAGCAAACCGAAAAGTTTTGCTTTTATATGTCTGGCATAATCTTTCTTCATTTTAGAAACCAGCTATGTATTCACGCATTTTTTAAATCCTTGAACGGATTTGCAGAAATCACATCATACCACCTGCGACAAAGCCAGAGGCTTTTTCTCTCTTCTACGGCCAAAGTGGTGACTGTAAATGCTACTACTGTTAATTTTTAAGGCCAAAGTAATTGCAATCCACTACTGTAGTTCCAACGACAGTTGTACTCACTGCAGAATATGTCAATCAATCACCTGAACACAGCATATGCGGTATTGCTTTCGAAATCTTCTACATCAACACGAAGTTCGTAGGGGCGTTCTGTAGTTAAACCATGAATATTCTCCAAGCCTAAAATACCCATAAACTTACCAGTCGCTTAAAACCTGCATAAATTTTTTAAAATAGTTAGAAAGAATAACCACAAGCCGAAGATGGTAAATCATTTTATTTAAAATACTTCGCTTTTTTGTTAGTCTCTGTAATCGCAAAAACCATCATATAAATCCTCAAAATAGCAACAAATGAGTTAGTTAGTTAGTTGCATATTTATCCTCCTATCACGAGAAAGCGATCAATGCGCTATACGAGCTCGCTTAGGAGTTGCCAGTCATCTGTCCACCACACCAAGATGGGGGAATCCCGCTAAGTGCCTTTCCCAACGGCACAACAAGTAAACTTGCCGGCTTGTTCTCCACACTGTCCCTTTAATGCTGAGCGTCAAGCAGGGAAGCTGTGAATACCAAGTTTAAAGTCATTGGTTTGACCCGACTCGGAATCAAACCCGAGTGTACAGCTCAAGAGACAGACGCTCTATACCACTCGGCCATCTGAGCTGTTAAATATGGTCTATACCACTCGGCCACCTGAGCTGTTAAATAAGAGTTAATTTTTGTCAGCATGAAAGAAACACTTCTTGCGCATCTGTATGCTCGTAGTGAAGACTTGCATCGCAGAAGATGCAAACCATGTTTCTTGAAGTTTGTTAAAGCACAATGTGATATCCCTCGATCAGAATCTGACAATATTTGTGCTTTTTGTTTTAAAATTGAAAATCTGAAAAAGTCATTTCCGAAGAAGAAGTCGAGTATTTTTTGCGTTGTGGACAAAACCATTTTGGCAAAAAATCAAAAAACAAACAAGTTAACCTAACAAAAATTGGTTTGCTTTACCTGCCGCACAGCCAGAGCCGAAAGGGCCAGTAGCATTGTGTTTGCTATTTACTTTTGATTTTGGCAATTTATTTTTGCGTAGATATAAAAGTACAAAAAAATACCACAAATAAAAGTGAATCGTTCGCGTCTCATGGTAGCCTGTGACAGCAAAGTGACTTAAAGCAAATTCTTTTAATACCCAGCCAAAATTCTCCGATTTTATTTCCGAATCCTCTCACATAGTCGTCCCAGTTGCGATAGAACTCTTCACTTCCATCTTGTCGACGTTGAATCACCTGACATTGAATCAGTTTTTTTGAAAATCAATTTTGAGGAAATCGGCAATCTTCCAGCTACGGCCCAGCCTAGATTTGCTTGATTGATAAAACTAAAGCAGAATGTGCATCAAATTACTTTGGCAATTTGCAACACATATTTAGCGTGTTGTTTGCGACATAGAATAAGGAGTTTTTATCAACAATCTGCTCGTTGAATTGTGCATTAGGTTCCCAAAACGTGGTGAGTTTATCGCTTTGATTAAAATGGGTAAAAAAGTTCGTAAACAAATACTTGCAAACAGGGACGTAGCCAGGGGGGGGGGGGGGAGGCAAAAGGGACAATTTCCCCCCTTGAAATATGTTCAGTTACCACTAGCCTACTTAAGTTGTATCATTCGCTCGTCTCGGTGTAGGAGGCAAGAGCTTACCCAGGGGGGCATCGTGCCATGAACCTACGCTCCTACCACCCTTTGACTCAGTGCCGGCGCTAGGCCATCTGAGCCCCCCCCCGAAAACGTCACGTGGGGCCCCCTTTATCCGCAAGCAAAATGGAAGGAATAGGTGGTTTTACATAGAATGTGGTTTTCACCCGAGTTCACATTTCATGCATATTCGACTTATTCGTGCGATTTTTCATGAACGAACCTGACGCTTATGAGTCTAGTCAGCCTTGCAAAGCTGACAAGACTGTTATTAACTTACTATATCAAATTCAAATTCAAAATATATTATTTGTTGTCGATTCATGGCGCTCGAAACAATACAACACCAAATAGCTAGCAACAATCAACAACAGGCAACTGCGAGGTGACCACAGTGGTCTTCGAGTCGAGCAGCAACCCACTGGAAATTAAATTTATAGCTAAAAGTCAGGTTTCGCTTTGGGAAAGGAGTCCAGATTTTATGCAATCAGAATAGTATTGACTATTGAGTGTCCATTTATTTAACTACGTTCTTATAATCTAAAACAATAAAATTTAGTTATTTGGAAGATATTTATTTAAAAGAAACTTTTTATATTCTGTCTTAAATTTATTAAAAGGTAATTGCTTAAAAGGTTGGGGTATTTCGTTCCATATTTTAGCTCCAATATATTTAAAAGATTTTTGTGCTCTCGTGGTGGAATATCTAGGTATAGAAATTGCCTTTGACGAATAATTACAGGTGGAGTGAGTATGAACGTTAGACACATCAGTAAAGTAATTACTAAGTGTGTTGGCAACATTTTGTGAACATTCTGATACATGAGTTGAGCTGTTTCATAGTGATATAGATCATCTAGCTTGAGTATTTTCAGATCATAATATTGTGGAGAAATTGGTTCAAATTTACTCGTTTTTGTCACAATTCTTGTAACTTTGTTTTGTAACATCTTCACTTTATGAATATAGGAGGCACAAGTTGACGCCCATGCAGATAAAGCATAGAGAAGATGGGTGGACACAAGGGAATGGTAAAGAATTGTTAGAGTTTTAGTAGGAAGGTATCTTGACAATCTAGCTATTATACCTACAGAACGAGAAATTTTGGATTCTAGGTAGGTGATATGCTTATTGAATTTCAAGGTGTTGTCAATTAATACTCTTGGATATTTAGCCGATTTCGAGGGTTCTATTTTCTCTTCATTAAATGTGAAAGACATAAGAGGATCGGTTTTGCGAATGTAGGGAGAAATTAATAATGATTTTGTTTTAGATGGGTTTACAGTCAGTGAGTTAGACTCCATCCACTCAGAAACTCTAGAGTGCTCAGAGTTTGTAGCTTCTTGAAGTATTCGTGTACTATTGGAGGTTATAATTAATGCGGTATCGTCCGCAAAGAATCTTGGAGTATAACAGGGTAAATGGTAGGCCTTGAAGACTTACTAAATAAACGCTATATATATAGCAAGTCTTCAAGGCCTACCATTTACCCTGTTATATTTCATATATATAGACTTACATCGGCTCCTCTTCATTCAATCTTGGAATAGTTACTAAACCATTAGGCAGATCATTTATGTACATTAGAAACAAAAGCGGCCCTAATATTGACCCTTGTGGGACTCCGTATTCAATCGTTAAAGTAGTAGAAGTTATATCATTTAAAGAAACGGATTGTTTCCTTTCAGTTAAATAGCTTTTTAGTACATGATTTTCAATACCTGTAATACCGTAATGATGTAATCTAAGAAGCAATTTTTTGTGACACACAGTATCAAATGTCTTTTTAATATCTAAGAACATAAGGTTGGTAAATTTTTTCTCTTCAATAGCGTCAAAACATGTAGTTATCAAATCAATTATAGGGTGAATGGTTGAGTGCGCTCGACGAAATCCAAATTGGACAGGAACCAGAATTTTGTGAGTGTTCAAAAAGGACACAAGGCGTTTCAACAAAAGCTTCTCAAAAATTTTAGATAAGGATGTAAGTAAAGAAATGGGCCGGTAGTTTTCAATTTTATCAGTTGGACCACTTTTATGAATTGGTATAACTTTCGCAATTTTTAGTTTTTGAGGAAAAACCCCAAGAGATAGGCAGTGATTAATGATAAATGAAAACCCAGGGGTATAGTCGCAACATTAATTTCCTTGCAAATTTCTCAACTGACGGATATGTTCTGACGCAAAATACGATTGCGCTCGATTTTGCATGGACGTACCCTTCCTAAGCTAGACCGCTTGAAGTGCTAACAGTGCTTCATGCCTATCTATACCTTGTTTCGTTGTGTTCTAAATAAGATTGTGTTGCTTATATGATGTCACAATAAAGTTTTGACGGTAAGACAAAAAATAAGGCAAGAGGAATAACACAAAGCTGGGTCGATGAAGTCCAAATAAGACAAAATAAAGACGCAAGCCGAAAATAAGGACATTTCTTTAAAAATAGGACAATAATATTTTACAAGATTTAGAGTGTAGACTCTTAAGATAAGGACAAACCTTTGAAATAAAAACGGTATGGAATCAGTGGCGTAGCGAGAAGTTTTGAAAAGTGGGGGGAGGGGGCATAATTTCTACATTTCAAGCGCATTTTTTTTTCAGCAGATCTGATTTGAAGCTGATTGAAACCAAAAAAAGCTCTAGGAGGGTCCAGGGGCATGCTCCTCCGAGAAAATTTACGTGCTGTAATGGCTATTTTAGTGCTTTTTAAATATTTTTAGGCAAGTTTTGTTAAAATTTTTCGACCCTAATTCTGCGTGCTTCGCCAAATATGATGTATTTTTGTTCGCGCATTTTTGATTATGCGAATATGCGTGCTTAAGACGTAAGACTTATTGCCAACGAAGAGATTCGAAATTATGGAAAAATTGTATACATCAAAAACATTCTTGAAAATGGCAGGTGGGAAGATGCATACTTTTCATCCTAACCCCCAGGTTCCGCTCCTGGCCATAATCTATAGAAACCATCAAAAGAGTCTGGCATATTTTAGTCACTTGGCACCATTAATTTTGTTCTTTTTTACCAAAAGGCAGAATCAAAGGGGGCGGGGGCATGGCAAAATGCCCACCCCCCTCCCCTAAATACATTCTTGTACGAAATTCCTGCGTATTACTGGTTCGTGAAAAATGCTCATTTTTTTAAATTCAATTCTTAAGAACACGATCTCTGATTCCACAGAGCAAGCGTTTACCGGATTACCGGCAAATGCTTTACCTAAAATTGTTTTAACACTTGAACTACTGGCTGTTTTTTGTACGTTATTAGGCGTCACAATAATAAATTAGAATTAATGACAAACTACCCAGCACAGTGTGGCATCACATGGGAAAAAGTAGGAGAAAAGTATCCACGAAAATCATCAATCCATTTGGCAATAACCGGTAGCCTACTCAAAAAAACAACTGAAGTTAAAGTAGGCCTCACTTAAAGTTAAATTATGTCATAAATTTGAACTTTTAGCGATCCGTTTGACGAACCAATTTTGATCCTCTTTGCTTGCGTAGTCGCACACCCCTTATGCTTTTGTGTAAAAACCATGCTAAACCTGTAAAACCTACAAGCCTCTAAACACTTACCATGTGCGACTTCATTCGAAGCAAGGCGCATGAAATAGAAAGCTATTTTTGTTGCTATAACTTACAGTATATTTCATAAAATGTGTATTTTGAAAGAAGAAAATTATGCTTTCGCTCATTCAACAGATCAAAAAAATCGCTTAATACATACAAGCGATTATGCCTACATTTCAAACAAGAGCGGCACAATCGGAGTTTAGCATTCTTCAATCCTTCCTCTCTCCCCCTCCCTCCCCCATCGCCAGCGCCTTTCTACACACACGCACACAAACAAATTAATGTTGCATCGTAACACGTATTAAAATCATTTCAAGTAAAAAAAAAAACCCGCGGTGTTCAGGGCGGGGCCCTGACCAGGCCTGCCCCCCCCCCCGGCCGGGAGGTTCGGGGGGCGGTTCCGCCGGCCCTGCTTTGACCATAGTATCATCAACAAAATGAAAGCTTTTTCATAAAGCACAGTCTTAATTGTGTACGACTGACGATAGTCCGTTGTACTTGTCGTTGCTTGTCATTGCTGGAGTAACTTATTTATCATCATAGAACAAGCCGGATGAATTAACCAGATAACCGAGATCCAAGTTTCTGTTACATGACGAAGGTATTTTTGCAATAAATAAAGTTGTAATTTTAATAAAAAGTGCGAAAAATAACATGCTTTTAAATAAAGTCTCTTCAGTGGTGCTTAAAACTTCAAATCCATGAAGTAAATCCATCAACATACAATGCATTCTACCTAGCACCTTTAAAGGTTACTTCTATATCAAACTCAAGTTTTTGGCCCCAAACAACGATACCCAATGAAAGAAAATATAACCGCTAACCCCCACAACTAAGTTCCCGGTAGCCTAACTAGCCCACATCACTAGAAGCCCCTATGGCAACCCACTCATTTGCAGCTGCAGACGCGTTTCGACCTTATTATGGTCTCATCAGTGCAGCATAGCAACCTCCCACCTTCCTGAAAAAAAAAAAAAAAAAAAAAAATTCTAACCTTCAAATGAACTACACGCTCCAAATCTAAGCCTCTACTCGTTCTGCTCAAGGTAGAAAATTTGAAATAAAACCTTCAAGAAAATAATACAGGCTGGATTATGATGTCACAGATTCCCTGTAAACAATAAAGGATTGTGACGTCATCCTGATGTTGCAGTACAGTCAATCTTCATTAAACGAATTGCTGAATTCAGATAGGCATGTGGACCATGACAAGCACTTGCAAAGCCAGCCAACGTCAGAGGGCGCTTACACTATGCTTTCTCTAAAATTCCTCAGATCCTTGTGGACCGTGACAGGCACTTGCATAGCCAGCCATCGTCAGAGGGCGCTTACACAAAGGAACCTTGGAACAATCCATCTAAAGAAGGGATGAATGTAGCCAGGCGATTGTAGTTGAATGGAGCTACTGTCTTCTTGCGGTCCAAGGTTTTACGCTTCGACCTTTTTACAGCAAGAAATAGGCAGTCCTTTAAACGTCTTACCACAGGAGAATAAGATTATTTTGCACCAGACGGGATACGTTTCGACTATTAAATAAAGTCTCTTCAGTGGTGCTTTATTTAATAGTCTTTATTTAATTTAATATTTAATAGTTTAATACTTTATTTAAAGCACCACTGAAGAGACTTTATTTAATAGTCGAAACGTATCCCGTCTGGTGCAAAATAACATGCTTTCTTGTTGAAAAACCACAAATATTCGTCAGCCGCTGGGGGCTTCGCATCCAGCCGCCAACGAATTGTTACGGTTTTCACATACGAAAACACTCATTTTAGCACAATTTTTTAAAAAGGGCATGCAGTGAGTGCAGTCACTATGGACATTTCAAAAATATTTTCGAAACAGGAGCGTATCTAGGGGGTGGGGGGGGGGCATTGTGCCATCCCCCACCTTTTTGACTCTGTCTTTTAGCAAAAAAGAACAAAACTAATGGTTGTATGTGACTGAAATATGCCAGACTATTTTGATGGTTTCCGCAGATTATGGCTAGGGACGGATTCAGGGGGTTGGGATGAGGGGTATGCATCCTCCCACTAGACATTTTCAAAAGTGTTTTTGATGTAGGCCTATATAATTTTTTCCATAATTTTGAACCTCTTCAATAACGGTAAGCCTTACGCCTTAAGCACGATTAATCGAAAATGTGCGAACAAAATGCATCATATTTGGCAAAGCACTCAGAATTACGGTCCAAAAATTTGAACAAAATTTGCCTGAAAATTATACAAAAAGCATTAAAATAACCATTACAGCATGTAAATTTTCAAAAATTTTCCGGGGGATGCCCCCGGACCTCCCTAGAGCCTTTCTTGTTTCGCAATTAGCTTCAAATTAAATACGCCGAAAAAAATATACGCTTGAAAAAAATGTGGAAATTATGGCCCCCTCTTTTTAAATTTCTCGCTGCGCCACTGTTTCGCACCTTATGTGTAAAAGCAGAAGCTTGGCTAAAATAAATGAAAGTACGCTGCTACCATTGTTAGTTTGAGAAATGATATACTAAAAGTTAGGTTTAGCACCTTGTTACAGGACCAGGGGGGGGGAGAGCAAGGCACCGTAGCCCCCCCTGCGTGCGTTTATGCCTCTAAGACCTCAACCACTGGGACAAGTCTATGAAGTTTTGCCCCCCCCCCCAATAATGTTAGGCTGGCTACGCCACTGCTTGCAAAGTAGCAATCCATGCAAAGTGACGTGTCACGATTCTGCCACAACAAAGTTGGCTATGTGTTATCTATCATACGCGTAAGGGCAACACCACATGAAAAATACCACTTACCAACCAGTTACCGCCATCAGTTTGGAAGTCACAGTATACCGAAACCGTCCTTCCGCTAATTGCAATGTCATAAAGGCCATTTTGGGTAAATCCTGCTACAGCAACATCCTCACAGTTCCTACGTCTAACTACCACCAACTCATGTTCTGCAAAATTACAAGACATGCTCGATAGTATCGCATAGTTAAGTACAAAACATTTATTGAAAAACCATGGGGTGCATAATGCTTATACATTGCATGCTCATGCTGGATAAGAATATTTCAAGTCTCATGGAGGAGTAGCCCAGGAAATGTTTCTGGATGCGCTATGAATGCATATTTTGTCGGAGAAAACTAACTTCCTGCAGTAGTTTGCTTCCTGCAATAGTTTACTTTGTCAGCGACATGGCCTAACGGTTCCGCGTGCTGGTGACAGATCCTACGCGACGGGTTCAATTCACGGCTGGAGCCGATCGCATTTGACATGTTTACCGGGTGGCTGCTGACTCGAAAAGCGCAAGTTCACTTCGCAGTCTCCCTCAATTACTGTTGAATTACCAGTTCAATATAATTTGAAAATAACCTCAGTTATGTATCACAATGGTAAAATTAGATTAAGCAAAAATGCGAATGCGCCAAAAAATTTTTGTAAATTCAACATAGTTGTAAACAAAATCACACTCTGCAGAAGGATGTCATTGAGATCAGAGTCAAAAGAATGTATCAACCTTATCACGATGCTCAAAACGCAAAAGACACGCTAAACGGTTTCATCAGTACGCGACAAGCGATGACACGACGCGCGACTTTTTTTCACATGTTTGTAATCGCACCATGGGCCGCATTCTATGCTCTTCGCTATCGTTATTTGTTATCGCTATTGGTCACGTACTCGTAGAATGGTTAATTTGATATTCTATGCTCATCGCTATCGTAAAGTTATATCGAAGAGATTCGTTACACGTTAACGGATCATGCAGAAAAATATCGACGACTTTAGAGTTGTCGTTATCTTATGTAGTCGCAGATATTTCTAAATAGCAGTTAATAAAATGGCGTTGCCTTATTTTGCTCTTAACTCGACTTCAAGTGATGAACAAAGGGTCAAAAAGATACATGTTCATCATTAAAAAAAATTAAGCGAAAAAATTTTGAAAGAATGTCGCAGGATTACGGTTGAGCACAGAAAGTGCGATAATATTTTGGAACCGAAAGTGCCGCTAGCCGACTGGAAAAAATTGAAATACTATCGTAAAGTTAAACCAAACTTTTAACCATAACAACAACAACAACAAAAATAATAAAATATTCACGGAAAAGCCTATGTTTTTGAAAGCCTTAACAAATAGGCTCTCCAAATACGCCTAGTAAAATAATCCACTATATGTTTTCCATTAGGCTAATTGCTGAAAATGATAGGAAAAGATTAGTCACCAGTAGCCTACCACTGCTAAGACTAATGTTATTACTAGACGCTGATACATCTTTTCAACCACGCAGCCGATGTCCCTTTCCCTGTTTTTATTTTAAAAACATGCCTGAAAGAGTGTACTGCAAAGTTTTGTTTGCGTCTTTCAGTTTTCTTATTTCAGTTTTCATATCTGCGTCCTCATTTGCTCTCCGTTTTAGATCTTTAGCAATTCTTTTCCTTGATGAGGGTGTCGTTGTTTTGCCATTAGCCAATGCATGTTCTAATTGAAGCGAATCTTCTAATCGAAACTTAAGCGAGTCGAAAATACTATTCTCCTTGTTTCGTCTCGCCTAAGCATTCAATTACATGTTTTCATAATTGGAAAAGTTTGTGATACAGTGTTTTCACTGTCACTATCCCTGCGTCTCTCCGTGGATTTGCTGCAAAAATGCTCAATGTGACTGAACCAAATTTGCAAGTAGTAACAATCTTATCAATGAATGGATGTAGCTTACTGTAGCTAGATGCTATCCGTAAAGAACATTCAGCACTTCTGTTTTGGCGCCAACCCATCATTTCAACCAAGATTGAGGTAGTTGCGTTTATTACGTCATAAATGCTGCTACAACCGCATTCGAGTTAGCGAATATCAGTCACTGCACAGCGAATGGAGCATAGAATAGATCCACTTTACGAATCGTAACACGCTTTAGCGCGTAACAAATAGCGCTTATAGATACCGACATGTCGTAACGAATCGCTTTAACGACATAACGATTCGTAAGCATAGAATACGGCCCCATGTTCGTTCATTTTTGTCTTTGTCGACACCAAATTCTGCTGCGTTTGTTTTAAACGTATCGCGCGTATAAGCCTACGGCGTAGCCACAAAATTGGTTGGTGGGAAAAGAAAATTTTAAATTTTTTGGAGTCAGTTTTCTTTGTCCCCCTCCCCCTACTCAGGGTTCTTCACTTTATCAAAAGTTTATTCGAAAATGTTGTTCCCTGCCATGAGTTTGTTTGCCTTATCTCTATACAGAGAATTTTGTTTGATGAAAAAATTTTGGGGGGACATGCCCCCCTTGTCCTTTCCCCTTTCCTACGCCACTGATATAGGCCAATTATGCTTAGCGTAACCCCAACCGCTTGTCGCGTGCTGGAAAAAGCAATTTTGCTCTGACGGTCTGCAATGTTCTTCAATGCCTTTTGCTCTTCAAATTGTTGTCACTTTACACCAGTGTTTTTCAACCTTTTTTGAGCTGTGGCACACTTTTTGCACAATAAAAATTTCACGGCACACCACTTTTATAGAATAACAAAAAACGACAACTTATAGCATCTTCATCCACAAAACGCACGTTGGCCAATTAGTTGAGTGTTTTTACCAATATCGGTGCACTCGTCTAATTGCAAACAAAACTGCTTGCTAATTCGTATTTTATCTAAAACTATTATTTCGATTTTTTTTAACATGCCATCAATACGTCTTCTAATTGCAATTATCTCATAGAGGAACTTTACTACTTCTCGAACTGCGTCAGGGCCGATTGTTTCTTTAACAATGGCTTTGCAAGCTGATAATATTAACGACTCTGCAACAATGTGTAGTTTTTTTAGACTTGGCTACAAGTTCAGCTACTTGATAGCTAGCTTTCAGAGCTTTCTCATTCACTTTTACAGTTTTGTTCAGAAAATTAACCTGTTTTTCTGTGGGTAAGTAGTCGGCCTTCTTGTTTTTATGAAATGGGTGCTTTGATTCCAGATGGCGTTTCAGCTAGCTTGGATAGCCTTTCATTACACCATAGCACTATTGGATAGCCTTTCATTACACACCACGAACAATGGAACAGGGCTGGTGACATCCCCAGTGAAAGTGAATTCAAAAGAAATATAATTTTTGTCATACTTTCGCGAAACTACTGTTTTCGCTTTTTTTGACCATTCCGAGGTCGGCCTAACCCCCCTACTCTTTTGAAAACAGAAGCTTTTGTGCTTAATTTCAAACTTTGCCCCCCCTCGATGAACGCTTGGTCCCCTAAGTGAACTGCTCTGGCGCCGGCTCTAAACCACTCGTACGAGGAATTTCATCTGTATTAATATTGCTTTGACTAGATTTAAGATCGGCTTCTAGATTTTTCTTTAAAAATCTATTTATTGCTTTTACTACGCCAACTATTTTAAATATAATAATCAATTAGTGCATGTACTACGCTATATCATTCTTACATACAGAATTAACCTCTAAAAAAATTAGTTAACCATACAAAAGTTAACAATTTCCCGCGGAACACTTGACACGATCTCGCGGTACACTAGTGTGCCGCGGCACGCCGGTTGAAAAACACTGCTTTACACTATAACCATTTCGTTTATCCACTGTTGGTCGGCGGCTTCTTTGATGTATTTAGCTAGTTTCTAGACGAATCAACTATTTGGCTATTTCCACAGTATTAAAATAGTATGACAACAAAAAGTTTACCTAAACTTTCCAGTCTTTCTTGCATCAGTTGCAATGTCGTTGTGACGTCATCTAACTGATCCGTTATTCCTGGAGGAATGGGACCAACTTCTCCCTTTTTGCCTTTGTCCCCCTTAACTCCGCGTTCACCTAAGCAATAAACAGAATAGTTTCAGTCTTAATGAGTGCTGCTGTTGAACCGTTCGCCTCAATTTTTTGTGTCTTAGTCTGCAGTGCTAGGTGCATACAAAACGTCTTCGATTATAAGCTTGTTTTTCGCATTATCCCTTTAATTGTGCAACATGGAAATCAAAGACATAAAATTCCTGTGAACATCTATTTTAAGTTTTTGATTTGACTCGACATGGAATCAAACTCCGAACCTGTCGCTCCAGGAGCAGACACTCTACTCTCCACTGAGATTCAAAAGCAACCTTTGCTTACCCAAAGGCTCCATATGGCAAAAATAAATTTTTGTTTGTGTTAAAGTGCCTTAGTGTGAATACGAATTCACTTTTCTATGGTGTTATTATTTTCTCGGACTTACCTTACCTGATTTTCACGAACTTACCTAATACAGATTATTGATTTGTGTGTCATGTGTTAACGATTTATGTAAGTGTTTGTTTCGTTGTGTCTCCGGGGTACTGTGCTTATTGTCAATTTATATCGCGTCGTCATTCAGTTACTTCGTGTGTGTGCAATTTTTCTTTCTCCTCTTAAAACTTTCTGTTATTGTGTAGATAAAAATCTAATAATAGTAGTAATATTTATTAGGGGCTCTTGCTCTTGACTTGACCTCGAAGTGACACACTCTATCCTAGTGTCCGATTGTGTAATAGATTTCTACGGTATGAAGCAACTTGAAAACAATTTTTGTGCCCTGTACACAATTTCAGGTTGGTGTTTTTTGGTAACTGCCAAGGGAGACCGTAACTTATAGGAAGATTTTTTTTATTATGAGTAGGGCCTTTTATTTTGACCTAAAAAAATATATTTTTGACTTTGTTTTAGTAAAATTTTGACTTTATTTTGACTTGACCGCTTCCGCGTATTGTTTATGTCTTGTTGCACTTTATTAATTAAATATGTTTTATGATCTGCAATTTACATAAGTTTTTAAAGAAAAAGGTAGCCTACTTCGAACATTTTCTCAATTACTCAGTGTTGAAGCTAATTCAACAAAGCGACGCATGACGTTAAAACCTAGGATAACAAGCCATTGTGTGTACCGGTATCAATTAGTGTGTAATACAAAAATTGCGTTGCTATCGCAACTGTACTGTACACTAACAGCATGTCTATGATTTTTTTAACGAAAGCCACGCAGTATAATTACAAGGACGTTTTATTGTAATACAGCATCATATATTTTTTTACGTTCTTAACATCAAAATTTCTGTCTTTTCTCAGTAATTTATTGAGCATAGAAAACGACCTCTCAACAGCAGCAGAGGTTGGCTGGGCTTTTTGCAATAGTGCGTAGCTTGTTGGGTCAATTGTCAAGTTGGTACAGTTTATTATTGTTTCTAAATCAGAGTTGGATAGTCGTTTGTTAATGTAGTCTTTAATTGCGCAAGGATCATCATCGAATTGCATATTCTTCAGCAGTCCGTATGCTTTGGTTATTGTGCAGGCACTTCCTTCTAAGAATTCTACGTTGGCTGCTAGAGTCCGGTATTGATTTATTTTAACCAAGTCCGACACCAAACCTTCCACATTGAAGGCGTCTTTTGCTCTGCTGACTAAGAGGCCTGCATTTGTTCAATTGTTGACAATGGTACAAACAGCTGGAAGGTTCTCACTATAATATAAGGCAGCTCTAAGCCAAGTTGCCCATCTTGTAATTACAGAGTCAGGAGGAGATGGCAGACCAGCATCATGAAAATCTTTCTTGCGATCTTTGTTTTTGATTGTTGCTGCCTTGATCGTTGCTATTACTTCATCAATATTTTTAAAATGAGCACGCACACGCATAGCGCAGTTATGTAGTAAGTGCGCAACGAAGGTGACATGCATGAAAGAAGGGTACAATTCCTTTAATGTCTTTCCAGCCGAAGACATGTACCGAGCAGCATCAGTCAAGAACAACGAAAAATTCTCGCGTTGTATTTCAAGTTGTCGCAATATGTCATCCACAGTGTGCAAAGTAGTACTGC
The DNA here is from genome assembly GCA_964006365.1 of Trididemnum miniatum. Lineage (NCBI taxonomy): Eukaryota > Metazoa > Chordata > Ascidiacea > Aplousobranchia > Didemnidae > Trididemnum > Trididemnum miniatum. Next base: position 25,132,654 of record OZ023234.1, read on the forward strand.
TATTAACATTGCCACCGCTGTCAAGTGGATGGCAATTAACGAGGAATGTGTGATTTGGAGCATCTAAGCTGCCCACAAGCACACTAATATACTTTTGTTTAGCAACCTCTGCTTCATCCACAATCAAAAAAAATTTTTTGTCACGAAGTAATTCTTGAATTTGTTCCTCTTTTTGGGATGCCAATTTAGCAACACATGCCCGGGCTGCAGTCTCCGAAGGCAATACTTTTACCATTCTAGCAGACAGAGACTTTAAAGAAGGATGGTTCAGTTTATGAAGTGGGATATCTGCAGCTAAGAATGGAGAAACAACCTGCTCCTTGAAGTTTACTTGATCGAAATGTAAAAAGGTTTGCTTACTTTGAGATTTGCTCTTCGTCTCCAATTTTCCTTGGTGTTGCTTACTTTTTCGGTGGCTTTCCACAAAAAACTTTTTGTCGCATTTGACTAACACGTCGCAAAGGTTGCATCGCAAGTCGCCGGCAGGAGTTGCCGAAAACTCATAAAACTCATCCGGATATTCCTGGCAAATTTGCCTAACTTTCGCTATAGAAGATTTGGCTTGTTTTGGCATTCTTTGCTTTGCAAGCTACAACTTAAAAGACCACGTGTAAAGAGGTACAAAAGCTAAATATAAATCTACTGGCTAAGTATTTGCAGCAGGCCGGAAGGCTTGCTGAATACGGCCAGTAGACTAATCTGAATAAAACAAAAAAAAAAAAGGCGGTGAAAAATTGTAATGGGCCTAATTGATGGCCTACACAATGTGCCAGAGAGGTTTAAACGTTGTTGTTCCTCTTTGGCACCACCGCCCACTAATAATAATAATAATAAAAATGTGACCTTTGTATTAGTAGTATTAGTAGTTTATTTCATTTAACGACCAAGCCAACACAAACAAAAACAGCAAACAAAAACAATGGTCAAAAAAAGGCAACAGCGACAAAACGATATACGTTAAAACCTGGGTTATTTTTTCAAAATTTGACTTCGGTCAATTGACCTAGTAGAGATAGCACGGGTTGACTTTTTTACAACCCGGACCACCCATGGCTCGGAACCTCTTGCCCAGTAACGGTAATCGACCCGGCAACTCATCCCAAAAATAAAGCCCGGCCCGCCCAAAGCCCATTCTTTAATGAACGTTCAACCTCAATTAACAAAAAATTGAAAGTTGAAAGGGATTTTAAAAATTGGTAGCGGCTCGTTAGTGGCCCAATTAGAAACAAAAAATAGAACTGGGCCGTTAGCGGACCACTTAAAAGACCGGTTAGCGACTCGTTAGCGGGTCTTTAAGCGGCCCATGCCATCTCTAAATTGACCTACTGTCTACAAAAATTTCGGCCATTTCAATTATTTTTCGGTTATGTGTGAAGTAACAAGACGTGGAACGAAATATACACCAACTTCTTCGTAACCGCAACACAAATTAAAACTACTTTGATCAGTTTGATGTTGGTTAAATCCGACACTGTGACACCGGTAGTCCGTTTGTAATTGTTGCTTGCATATTGGCAAGATATTTACTTCGGTCAATTGACGCGTCAATTGACCGAAGTGTCTTTAATTTTGTCGGTTTTTACGTATTTAATTTGGACTTTGACCGAAATTTGACCGAAAAAAAAAAAAAAAAAAACAGGTTAAAACATACTTCAGCAAAAAAAATACTTAATGAAATGCAAAGGAATGCATGGCCGCTACACCTTAGCATTACCTCTTACGAGTGCTGAATTTTTTGTTTAAATCAATAACACCCATGCATAACTAACAAAGAAGAAAAAAAAATTATGCCAACAACTGCTTCAATTTTATAACTTAACCTGTAACCCCAGACAGGGAGGCTAACAGGTGCTACGCCTTGCCCAAAGGGGATCTGGGAGCAGCGACAATTAAGAGATAATTTGTCTTGATTGTCTAGATTCCAGAGCTGCTTCCTTAATTCAATTTTCCTTATTTGATAACGAAATTCTGTGCATGCTGGTGATCGTGCTTTTGTTGGAATCTGTATGGTTAGAGCTCCCTTCGCTTGCTGACGGCATGTCTGGAATTAATTTGGTGACTTTATATTGCGAATTTTCTCGTGTTGGAGGTTCAGTCGATGTGATCCAGCGGTGGGCGTAACCCAAAACAAATTTTAAAACCGCTATCGTTTAGCCGTAGGGTAAAATTGTTCAGAAATGGCTGTTTCGATTTAATTTTAAACAAAACAATCCTATATCTGTATGGAAATTCAGCGTGTTTTTAGTTCAGTAACGTTAGACCGCTTGAGAATAACTAGCATACACACTTCATCGTCATTAGCGTTTTATGGCAGATTTGATGCTTATTCCCAACGAAATCGCTCTAAACTTTGGTTAAAATGGTCTCGCCGCGATATGCAGGCAACTGTCACAAGGAAATAGATGTTAGAGTTAGACCAAAAGCGTATTTATAGGATTACCATATTTTCTCTACGCAAAAGGAGGACAAGTTCTTTGAGGGTCGTCACGTCAGCAGATGTCCAATTTTCCGCCCAAAATCAAGTGAAGACCAAAAACAGTTCATCACGTCCGCAGATCAGTGGCGGACCCATTTGGCAAACGGGGGACCGCAACCGGAGGTGTGGGGTTGAAACCCCCAGCTGCCAACGAATTTTTACGGTTTTTACATAAAAAAACACACATTTTAGCACACTTTTTATCGAAAAAGGGCATGCAGTGAGTGCAGTCACTATGGACAACGCAAAGATATTTTCGCACCTTATATGTGTAAAAACAGAAACTTGGCTAAAATAAGTGAAACGAGGCTGCAACCATTGTTAGTTTGAGAAATTATTGACTGAAAGTTAGGTTTTAACATCTTATTACAGGCCAAAAAGGCGGGTCCATGGCACCGTGGCCGCTTTGCGTGCGCCTATGCCGCAGATGTCCAATTTTCCGCCCAAAATCAACTGACGACCAAAAAAAAGCAGGTCGGTCACGCCCGCAGGCCGTAGTTTGTCCTGTAACTTCCCAAAACTTTTCATGGAAGAATGGTTTGACATGTGTTCACTGTTTATAATTCCGAAAAGGAGGACATTTGGGCATTTTTTGGCGTCCTCGGAGGACAATTGTTTTTTGGTTGAAAAGAAGGACATGTCGTCCAAAAGGAGGACGTATGGTAAGCTTAATTTATTAAGGCCTAGCTAGGTTTCTTCGATACGTTTTTGTACCTGTAACAAGCCACGAAAGTGGAAACGTTGCATATGACAACCTTAGCTTAATTAAGGCATAGTGTAATGTTACTCAACATACACAGCGGGGTCCGGGGGGAGTATAAAACTTTTACTTGTGATATAGTTAGTGCCGTAGGAGTTTTGGTCTATTCACCATATACTGGGACTTGGTACAGGTAATGATTCTTGAACTTTCTATTTTGTGAGGAGGTAAGTGTTGCAAATTGTTTTTATTGTTTGGACAATCGTCCAGTGATCGATGGCTTGCACATTAGCAGCAGCCTGCCCCCCCCTTTTAGGCCTGTAAACTGGAGAAAAAGTGGCAACCAATTTGGTTTGTCTTATGACCGCTTCCGCAGCGCTTTGTTTTAAAAGGTAATCATAGATATGCTCCCAGGCGCTGGTTATCACAAGTAGTGTATTTGTCTGCAGCTCACACAAAATAGAATTTTGAAGACGTACGTACTGTATTTTGAGGAGACTGAGTGGCGTATGAGATCACGTTGAATCGCTTGCTCAGCTTTTAGTAAACATAAAGTAAAATACTTAAGTCTGTGAAAAAAAGAATTTGAAAATCTTGAAAATATTTTTTGCTCAAACACCACTATATACTTTGCAGCTTATGCATGCATGCTCTTGTGTGGTTATCATGTCATCGTAATATTTGATGGGAAGCACCCCATGGCAGCGCCCTTAAGTGTTCAACCCTTTCAAAAATCCTAGCTACTATGCCATGATATTGATATCATGATAGTAAACGCTGCAATAAACATGGCTTGCATTGTAAGTCAAGGTGTGTGGATGTCTTATTAAAACTTTTCCTTCAAAATTGTTCTAGTCTAGTGTCAGCTTCTCGAAGTCGCAGTCTCATTATATAAAGGGCATCGTGGCAGGAATAAGCGTATCTGTAAAAAATACGTGCCATTGAGGTACCGATACAATAAATTATTACACTGTGTAACAAAAAAAAAAAACGTTTGTTTGTTCCCGGGTTCTAACCATGATTTCCTAATCACTTACGACCAGAAGGGTTGGAAAATCGAGTTTTTTCCTTTTAAACTTTGCGTTTGTGGTTTTGGGAGTGATTGCTGAAATTCAGATTTTTGAATGAAATCGTGTGATATAGCGTTTGTTTTGTTGCATATTTATCCTCCTACCACTAGAAAGCGATCAATGCGCTATAACGAGCTCGTTTAGGAGTTGCCAAGCATCTGTCTACCACATCAAAATGGGGGAATCCCGAAAAGTGTCTTTCCCAACGGCATCACAAGTAAACTTGCCGGCTTGTTCTTCACACTGTAACTTTGATGCTGAGCGTCAAGCAGGGAAGCTGTGAATACCAATATGAAAGTCATTGGTTTGACCCGACTAGAAATCAAACCTGAGTTTACGACTGCAAAAGCAGACGCTCATAGCACTCCGCCACCTGAGTTGTTACCATCACCAACAGGAATTTCTGGTAACCAGCTTTAAGAGAGTTCACAGATAACACTAAAGTTTTTCTGAGTTGTTTGCACCAAACCAAATCATAATGATTGACATCCAGACTCAAACAATGAAACTTGCTTGATTCATGTGTTTGAGTCACTGACAAATTTAAACGTCACCAGGACTTCTCCGAGTTTTTGCCTCAGCAGATGGACTTTGCTTGTGGCGTAATCTAAATGGCCTTTTTGCCTCGATTGGGATTCCTTGTATTCCAAAGGACTAGCGCCTTTTTATCGTTAGTTCAAGCAGGAGTCTAAAACCCGTACTGCATCAGAATGGAAACAGATATCCATCTATCTCTCTTGCCCACTCAATGCAACTTGAAGAAAACTACACAAATGTCAAAACTCTTCTGATTGTACTAAAGTGTGACCAGTTCAATTGGCAAGTAATTGGAGATTGCAGAATGGTGGCATTCTTGATGGGTAGGTCGCCAAGGTGGATTTACGAAACTTCTATGTTACCTTTGCCATGGGGATAGTCGATACACAATTGTACACTATACCATAGACGAATATGGCCAAAACGAACTGAATATTCTGTTGGGTACAGCAACATCAAATGGGACTCTTTAACTGACCCCACCAAAATGTTGTTGCCTCCGCTGCACATAAATTCGGGCCTTATCAAACAATTTGTTAAAGCATTAGACAAGAATTTAGACGCATTCAAGTATCTACAAAACTTCTTTACCAAGATTTCTGAAGCAACGATAGAAGCTGGTATTTTTGTTGGCCCACAGATAAGAAAGATCCTAGACCGCAACGAATTTCTTGAAAAATTGACAACAGAGAGGGCAGCTTGGAATAGCTTTGCTCCAGTGGTTCGTGGATTTTTGGGCAATCACAAAGCTGAAATTTATGTGGAACTGGTAGCCAAATTAGTGAAAACCTGAAACAAAAGGGACTGCAGAATGTTTTTCAAAGTTCATATGCTTGACGCTAATCTTGATTAGTTTATGGAAAACATGGGTGCATACTCAGAGGAAGTTGGCGAACGTTTGCATCAGAATATATTAAATTTTGAACGTCGCTACCCAGGACAGTATAATAAGCGTGTAATGGGTGACACTGATTACATATGGAGGCTGATCCATGAAAGTGACTTTGGAGTATTGTCGGAAATCTGGATAAACCATGCATTTCTAATTGATTTATTTACAGTTAGCTATTGTATCTAAGTGTATCTATACTATAGCATTGCTATAAGCGGTTTAGGTTGTCACCTTCGTAAACAGGATGAAATTTTGTCCTGATTTGCTGCTTAAACAAGCATAAACTATGAATACAAGATGTAAACCTCCCCTATAGCGTAAACAATCAAGAAATAACACCAGATGCTAGATGACACGATGCTAGCCAAAAATCTGAATTTCGAAAAATCACTCTCATATCCACAAAAGAAAAATTTAGGTGAAATTATGTGCGTTTTCCTTGGTTTCTAGACGTAACCAATTAGGAAATAACACTTAGAAGCCGGCAACAAAAATTATGTTACACAGTGTTATTCGGAAGAAACGGAAAAGTAATTGACCTCAAGGCTTTGGTCCTGTAAAGGCCCTTCACCTCTTTTAAAAATATTTTTTGGAAACATATTTGTTGAGTCATTCAATTGTGAAGGCTTTTTGCTGATCAACCAGGAAATGGCAAACAATAATTTTAACAGCTTAAAATAGTGAAGCACCGTCCGTCGTGTGGTATATAGGCCATTATGACTTCTTGCAAAGACGTTCTGAAATTTTGACCATTTATTTCTTGAAAACCTTACCGGAACTTCCGCTGGGACCACGTTTTCCTGGAGGACCTTGTGGACCTCTTGCTTCATCCATGTCCTCCAAAGACTCATTATTGTCACACGATAACACCACAGGACGCACTGCTTCAACTCTTATGCCAACAACCAAGAGAAGCAAGCACGACGCCAATCTTACAAAACACGAAGTCATTTCAGCGTTTTAAAACAACGTTGTAATGTGTCAAGAGCTGAAAACATCATGATTTAAGCTGGAAAGTATTTCTTATAGCCTGCCTGAAGATTTCGGCAACGTATACCACGTAGACGAGACAGCAAAGCTGGGCACTCGGTATTTTAAAAGTAACGGCGATATCGATATTTTGCGAAAAAGATAACGACGATACCGATGACGGTACCATTTTTAAAAAGTAACGACTACAACTATATTCGGCATCAATTTTCGATAGTTTTTAAGCAAAAAAATTTCTTGTTCATTTTTCAGCAAAACTATGCTTTACAGCAAAGCAAACTTATGTTTGAATCAACAAACTTATTCTGTGAAATTATTAAGCACTATGGAACTGCTGTATTTTCGTTTCTCGAAACTTGCTGACTAAATTAAGACTGCCCTTTTTCCTTACGTTTATGCACAGCTGACGCATTCTTTGGCACGTACGTTGGACATACACGAGAAGATTACGAGATTTTCTCGCCATCGCTCAACTTGCTACTTTGTAAAAACCTCGGAATCAATTTCAACGAGCGAGCTGAAAGTTGCAATCCTGCCCCAGATCATATTTAGTTTAGGCAGGCCATAAACAAGATGAATGTTGACTGGAAGAGCGCAAGGCCACTACGGTCTCCTTCAACAGTTTCATTACTGTTGCATATTCACTTCAATATTAAAAAATTCCCACAATTTTCATATTTGTATATTCTAAACAAAATGTTGCTTCATTAGCGTAGTAGTGCTTACTTACAGAGCGATTAGCGTAATGGTAACGGCATCGCCGGCCTACCGGCTCGCCACAGTTGCGTCATTAAAGCTGTGTTGCCCAGATGGGCTGGTGACTGGTGAGCTGCGGAAATGGGCCACGCTACTCGTTACTAGCTTTAGCGTAAAGCTACGTTTACCGACACACGTTTGTTGGGTTGCGATTTTCGCTAGGCGTTAAACGCGATTGGAAGAAACGCGGGTGTGTTTACCGAAATCCGATTTTTTCATTTTTATGAAATGAAATGTGGCGGACGGAGAAGAGGGTGTGATGATTGCTGTAGGACTATATCTAGCTATTAAAAAAAAGTTAGAAGAAAGGAAAAGATGGGTCGCAAGTAGTGTTGTAAGTCAAAAAAACGAGTCGTTTTTATGCAAAAAAAAACACGTTTTCTTTCAAAAAAACAAAAATAATGTGTTTTTTTTTATTCTTTGGCTTTTTGTTATACTCGTATGTTCAACAAATATATTTTAATAAAGTGCTACGTAATTTTGCTGCGAATTGTTATTGCAAACATTTGGGATTGAGTAAAATGCTGAAAAACACGTTTGTCGGAAGAGTATTTCGGTCACACACTTTTGAAATTGTAAGTTAATGCGAATCAGGGTTACATTTTAATACTCTTTTCATTTACTGTACCAACAACATGCATGGGTACGCTTCGTACTATCGGAAAATATGCAACCTTCCAATAAAAGGACGTGGCAAGAGCGTCTGCCTCTGTAAGAGTAGACTCTGGCTTGATTACGAGTCGGGTCAAACCAATGCTTTTAAACTTGATATTCACAGTTTCCTTGCTTGACGCTCAGCATTGAAGGGACGGGGAAGTGTGGAGATCAAGCCGGTAAGTTTACTTGTTGCGTCGTTGTTGGGGCTCATCTCGGCGACTTAGCGCCTGGACAACACAGTTCCGAAAAAAACATCGCAGCGGTAGTGAGTCGTTGGCGACACTAGGTCCGATTTGATCGGCCAGGTAATCGAACTTGGATCTATTGCAGCAATAGTGGTGTCTTAAACAACTTACTTACACCAACTGCACTGTAAATGAAAGAAACAAAATTTGAACAAAAATGCGGCAACACCTCGATTCGTCTGCTGTATCGTCTTAACTCGCTGCACAGCAAATTTGACGTTTCTGTAATAGGCTTTGGGACTACCACAGTTAAGTAGGCTGGTCAAAACTTGTCGCTTGCAGCACCTTTTGTTTTTTAGGCCACGAGCCGCCTCTGCTTAGGTTAAGCGATATGCATCTTTTCACCGATTATACTTCAAAGTTTTGGAATACTGATAAACACCACCATGCTATTGCGTCGCAGATGGCCCACTAAAGGTTTCGCAGTTACTGTCAGATCAGGGTACAATATAACCAGTACATGTTCTAAAAATTATTTGATGTTGTTGGGTACGCAGGTCTGTGCCAAGTATGTTAAATTAGCTCAAGTGGCAGAGTAAACACTTCCGGCAATTCCAACCACAGTACCTATTGAGTTGAATGAGATTCTAGTGCCGTTACACACATTTTGACAGAAAAAAGGGAAACACTCGACATTTGTAAGCGCGGAAATCTTCGCTGAAATGCTTTTCTCCTCGATTTTCTTTACTAATTACTTCTCAGCATGAGGCTCTTGGATCTCACTAAATAAGTTGTAAATAAATCCTAGCTTGCAAATTTGTTTCGCATAAGTTTTTGTAACAGTATTTCCGTAGTTCCTTTCCTTTTGTAAACATGTCCTTTTGCAATGTCTTGATTTTATTCCTAAAATAAATCTTCAGTTTTTATGGTAATTTTTGCTAAGGAGGAACTGACTATGTTTAGGTTTGCAAGGGAGGAACGAAATAGGCGTTTTGAGCTTAAACTTTCAAAGCTATCGCGCAATCGTTGCCAGGAATGCACAATACTCATTAGGATGACATTTAACGTAGCCTCGCTACGATAAGCAAACTCATGAAGAAGATTGCTGCAGGAAATCCCACGCTATGTGGGAGACGCTTTCTTTGGCTTCTCATGAGTTTTAATTGCATAGCTATTGCTGAGAGGTTAGTTTTTGATGCATCCTACTCAAAATCAAAATATTGAAAATCGCTAAGCAAATAATTGCATAGCTATTTTTACTTTGAAACATCCGGCAGGGAGATGTTTTTATTCAAACGTTTTATCAACTGCCTTCGAGGTAAACCTTTCCCCTCAACTAATATAAAAGTACACGCGGGCTTCCGGTGAACTGATATTAATTTATCATTCAGTAATTTCAGCTTAAGCAAACGTGAAAGCATTCATGCATTTTGAAAGGTAAAAAAAGAAACAAATACTGGTCGCAGCTAAAAATTAAAACACCACGCCATTCTCAGCTGTACAGTGTACATCACTGATCATGCCATTGCACCAATTCAGAAAAATTAAAATTTAGGTTTAGTTGGATATTCATCTTCCTGGCACGAAAAGCAATAGAGGCAATATAACTAGCTCCCCTGTAGGCGTTGTCATCCATCTGTCTGTGATGAAGGAACCTCGTTAAGTGCCTTTCCCAACAGTAAAACCAGTAAACTTGCTGGCTTGTCTTCTCTATTCCTCTAATGCTAAGCGACTCGGAATAAAACACCGAGTCTATTGCTTCTAAGGCAAACGTTTTACTCACTCGACTAAGCACAACCCTCGCTTGAAATTGGTACCTGCTTGAAAGGTTATACGTGTCAGTATTTAATAATTTTCCATTTGTTTACGCTGAATTTCGTTTCCCAGTGTGTACTGTGTAAGTTGTTTTAAATCAGCGGTTCTCGAACGTCGCGCAATGAATTTTAATGTCGTGCACTGCTTTTACGAATATGTTAGGTAAAAACAGTTTGAAATTAGATCGACTTGATGGCGCCGTGCAAAATAAATTTTTTTATTAAGAATCACAGGACAAAAAAGCTTTAAATAGCCCTGTGTTAGACATGTTCTGGGATGTGAGGTCAGAAGAAGCACTGCCTCAATTGTCTAAAAATGCGGAGCAACAATAAATTTATCGCGAAATAAATAAATTATTATTATTGTTGGCATATTTATCCTCCTATCACGAGAAAACGACGAAGCGCTGTGCGAGCTCGCTTAGGAGTTGCCGGCCATCTGTCTACCACACTAAGATGGGGGAATTCCGTTAAGTGTCTTTCCCAACGGCACAACAAGTAAACTTGCCGGCTTTCTCTACACTGTCCCTAAAATGCTGAAAGTCAAGCAGGGAAGCTGTGAACACCATTATCTAAGTCATTGGTTCAACCCGACTCGGAATCGAACCCCAAGTCTACCGATCCAAAAGCAGACGCTGTATACCACTCGGCTATCTGACTCGGCCATCTAATCGCCATATGATCAATGAAGTGGAACAACTGCAGAAATGTAAAGCCTGCATACCGGTATCAAACACATTCAAAGAACATATTTCCTGAATTTAGACAGAGCGCTTTATTTTAAACGTTTACAAAGTTAAGAAGATGACATATCACAGAGCCCAAAATCCTGCAAATTTGCTTTCTATCTGTTGTTTTTTAAAGTCTCCTACGATTATTTCCCATCACGCCGTGCAAACTTTACGTTAACCTCCTTCTTGGCCTCATTTCGTACCCGATTGACCATTCACGTAGCGGTACAAAAATTGTTCTGCATTTTGTGTAAAACTATCTTCAATTTACACTACCGCCTACTATGAATTATCGCAACAAAATGATCATAAAGTTCATTGACTAGCTACAACTGCGACGTTTCCTCAGAGCTGTGTTGCACAGGCTCTAAGTCACGCAAACGGGCATCACCATCCGTGTCACGCCTCAGCGTTGTCGTCAGTTAATAAAGATTTGCTTTGATTTTTTTAGGTACTGAATAGAACGTTACACAACACACTGCAACTGATGCTAGGTTATTGACAGAATTTGATTACGATGTATTGCAAAATTTGTACAGTAAAGAAAATTTTATATCAGTAATCATTTAATTTATCCAGTTTAAATTCCGTTTCGAAAACCGTCAAAATTGTTGAACAATATACTGTAGAACATTCACATTGCGTCATAATGTTTTCACGTGTATTTATTTGATTAGTTAAAAGGGGCTCGAAAAATTAAGACAGCTTCTGAATTTTGTTTACCGCGCATATGAATGTCTCAACCATACTGAACTAGTGGCGCGGTATTGGTCCGAATTTCGCAACTTGAAATGAGTCTTTTCTAATTTCGTTTTATTGCCTTAGGTCTTGTGATTCAATTCAAGTGTGAATTCGTTAAAATTTTTGGCATTGATACAACCTTAAATCACTTTCTCAGCTTTAACCTAGACTGGATAGATTAGGCCCGTACAATAAAGGTTAATACTTGGTATTCATTTTTAAAATTAAAAACAGTTGGGTGATGAAACACATAGTCAGTTGTTCCCAATGCGTATAAGTAATTGAAGGATCCATTTCTTCGGTGGGCCTAGGGCTTCAGCCTCCGCCTTAATCTGGTCCTGGTGGCGGGGGATACACGTAAATTGCCTCGCAAGTTTGTGGGACTAGGAGCGGATCCAGAAATCTTTAGTGGGGGCAATGCAGTTTTACGTTAGGTTGAATGTTAACTAAATGCTAAGACACTAAGATTTAGACCCGGAAAGGGCGTAAATAAGCCCTTTGAAAATGTCTCAAATTAGGAGGGTATTCACAGTTTTTTGGGGAGCACCAAATTTCGACATTTTTTAAGCGTGCATAGTTTTTTTTTTTTCGGCAGAATTAATTAGAAGCAATTTGAGGAAAAAAAACGTACGGCTTTAGAGGAGGCGGGGGCATGCTTCCAAAATTTCTTTAAAAACTATGCACTGTAATGACCATTAAGTGCTTTCTGGAACAATATTTTTGAAGCAAATTTTACTCAAAAATTTGCAAGTGATTGCTTTAAAGAATTTTTTAACAAATTTTCAAGTGTTTTTGAATGAAATAACCCGCAAAGCATATCAATTTGAAATGATTGTGCAATTGCAGTAATAAAATGGCCGCATTCAAAATCATAAAAAATAGTTTTGTTTGTTAAAAACAGTGATGCGGAAGCGGCTGAAAGCACTAAATTTGCGGAAGCAGGAAGCGAACGCGGAAGCAATTTTGAAACACTGCTTCTGCTTTTGCCTGACGTAATGTTTACATGAAATGTGGCCTTTTCATTTCCTGCATTAGTGCATTGTCGATGTGAATTAGTAATAATGTGCGAAGGAAAATTGGTGGTAAGAGCTTGTCTAAAGTCTTATTCTTGCCCACTCTTACAAAAACGCGCTGTGCTGCGCTGTAGCGTAGTGTTAGAGATATTGCCATCGATGCGGAAGATTTGGGGTTCAATTCCCAGGCCGGTCAAATCAGACACAGTGTAGCCAATGGCTCGCCACCGCTGCGACGTTTCTTCGGACCTGTGTTACCAAGCGCTAAGACGCGGGGTCGGACCCCGCCACTCGCTACCATGCTTCGGTACTGCAGCAAGTTTAATGAAACGAGTACAGTGAAGATTTGATTTGATTTAAAAAGAAAATTGTGTGCAGACATAGCTACTGCAGAGACACTGTATTTAAGGAAACTCCTACTTACCAACTGCTTCACAGCAGCAGCATCAATGACAAAAATGCAGTTCATGCAAAACACATCAGAAAAGTTGGACTGCCAGTATCGTTGCATATCGCATTGTAATGAAAGTTTCGCGAGATTAAATTAGAAAGTTGGACAGAACAGAAAAAACGTGATAGAATTTCGGCAAGCTCTGCACGAAGAAAAGTCAGTTTGTTTCAAAATTAAGTAAGAATTAATTTTTTCTGCAATTGTCAAGACGGGGGGGTGGGGTGACTCCCGGCCCCCTCCTTTGCATACGCCACTAGGAATCATCTCCGTGACTTAGCGACTGGGGAACACAGAAACGTCGCAGCATTTGCGAGCTGTTGGCGACACTGTGCCGATTTGACCGGCCTGGAAATCAAGCCCCAGACCTTCCGCACCGATAGTCTGTGCGCTTGACCACTAAGCTAACGACCGGTACCGGCCCAGAAATCGAACCCAAAACCTCCCGAGCCGACAGCGATGTTTTTGGTTAACCCCAACTGGCTGGTTTGGTTAACTCAAAGTTATGACATCGCAAGCGAAACATCCGTCTACGTTGCAACCATTCTCTTCCAAGAATACTTCCTGCGCTGGAACGTTGCGTTATCCAGCCTTGATAGTCGTTGAAAACAATCGCTTTATGACATCACAACACGACTCCAACTTTAACAATACCCATTGACTTTGTCCTGGCTTGCATTTTGTGTTAGTCGTTGGTTCAAGCTCAACCCACCAGAAAATTTTGACTACCGGAATTATTGCATCACAATGAAAGTTTCTCGAGATTAATAAGCAAGTTGGATAGCACAGAAAAACATGACAGCAATTTCGGCAAACTCTGTATGAAAAAAGACGGATCGTTTCAAAAAGAAAGGTTTTTCTTTATTTTTAAATCGTACGCCACTGCTTATATGCCATTAAAGGAAACTCCTATTTATTTATTGCTTCACAGCAACAGAAATGACAAAAATGCGGTTCAAACGACACATCGCAAAAGTTAATCTATTGCAACTGTTACATCACAATCAAAGTATCTCGAGATTAAATAAGAAAGTTGGATGGAACAGACGAAACGTTGAAAATTTTTGCAAGCTCGAAGGAAGGACGAACCAAAAGCGTATCATTTTAAAAAAGATAAGTTTTCACTGCATCTCTAATCGACAAGAGGGGGGAGGTTGACCCCCGACCCCCCCCCCTTTGCGTACGCCACTGGATATACGTAACATTTCGTCGATCTCGGACTTAAACTTGACCTATATTTTTTGGACTAGAACATAAAACTTTATTTTAATCAATTTTATCTACCGGTATTTGGGTCGTCACAAACTAATGTTGAGAAACTGCTTAATGACGAATGCATCAAAAAAAAAAAAAAAAATGGACAGCGGCCTCACCCGCTTTATAGACGAAAGAACAGCAAAGGTTTTATGTCTGAATATCAAAGGAAAATTTGGATTGGATTTTGCACAGTTTACGTGTTTTGACTTGCCAATTCGGAACCTTTTACTCTATTCTGGATCGTCTCCCGCATCAAACCGCGAATGTGCTTGTGTTCCAAACGCAAAGCTCATACTTGTCACTAGGAGAATAATCGCAATGATTCATTCTTTAAGACTAAGCTAACTTTCTTCTGTTTGTAAAAATTGCTGCGTTTGACAATAGTAAATAATGTGCAACAAAACCGGCCGGTTAGCTCAGTTGCTAAGCGTACGCTATCGGTGCGGGTGGTCTGGGGTTCGATTTCTGGGCCAGTCAAATTGGCACAGTGTCGTCAGCGGCTAGCCACTGCCGCGACGTTTCTTAGGAGCTGTGTTGCCCAGGCGCTAAGCCGCGGTGATGGGCTCAGTGGCGTAGCAAGGTAGGTGGGGGCGGTCCGCCCCGGGCGGCATTTTGGATAAGCTTTATGTACTTTTTTTCTTAATTATTTTGAACAATCATTACTTTGCTATATCGCTTATTTGCTAATCGTAAATCATCTTACTATGTTGTCCAACGCCCCGACGCAAAGTTGCGGAAATGGGCCCCGCCATCTCGTTTACGCTTTGGTGTATTCCCGCGAGTGTAGTAGATTTCATTCTATTGTTTATTTTGTCACAATTGCGTAGCCTACTGTTTTCTTCTTCGTCTTTGCCTTATTTGAATCGCTCACACTCAGCGCGCCAATGCAGTATGGGCACTAGGCAGTGCTACGCAATTGATAGTCTTTAGGCGAATCTAGTGGCGCACCCAGGAATTTGGCAAAGGGAGGGGGGCTACAAGCGGGGGTCTGGGAGCACAGCCCCCAGCCGCCAAAGGTTAAGGGGGTCTGAGGGCGTAGCCTTCAGCCGCCAACGAATTTTTGCTATTTTCACATAAAAAAACACTCATTTTGGCACACATTTTCATCGAAAAAGTGCATGCAGTGAGTGCAGTCACTATAGACAATGCGAAAATATTTTCACAGCTTAAGTCTAAAAGCAGAAGCTTGGCGGAAGCTAAGGGGATGCTAAATAATTAAAAGGAGGCTGCAACCATTATTAGTTTGAAAAATTATAGACTGAAAGTTAGGTTTTAGCACCTTATTACTGGGCCGGGGGGGGGGGTATGGATGACACCGTGCCCCCCCCCCCCTGTGAGCACCTATGGGTGAGTCAGACAGTCTGTATAAGTCTGTTCTTGTCTAGCAAGTTCAAGCCAGTTGTACAATTGTACAAGTCCGTTTGTTTGATTTAAGGTGGATTTACACAGAAACGGTGTTTGTGAGTTTACGGCCGTGATTGGTGACGGCCGTAAATTTTATAGTAGAACAGAGTCCGACGTATTACGGCCGTAAAACGCACTTACGGTTTCTGTGTAAATTTACCTTTAGCAGCAGCTGAAAGAAGAATATTACACGTCCCGTTACAAAAAAAAAAAACAAATGGTCCACCGAGGACACTCACTCACAAGCAGCCAATTGTCCTTCCTTGTACCATTTAGATTTAGATCTTAAACTGCTCATGAAAAATGGGCAGAACTTTAAAGTTTTATCGTAAACTGTGTTCAAAATTTTCTATTCTTATTCTGCATTATGGCTCATGTTACTTTTCGTGACCTTCCACTCTCCTCTCGCATGTCACAACGTCTATTGTTTTGCTGCATCTTCCTTTTACTCGTGCTGTGTAATTATTCTGCATATTATTTTTGCGTACCGTATTATTTTTGTGTAGACGGTATGGAAATAAAAGACACTAATTATCTTACCCGGTCAATAGGCCTACACACTAGCATCGTCATCATTGCGCCATGCCCCCCCTTTTGACTCTGCCTTTAAGTAAAAAAGAACAAAACTAATGGTGCCAAGTGACTAAAATACGCCAGATTTTTTTGATGGTTTCTGCAGCTTATGGCCAGGAGCGGATCCAGGGGGGTCGGATGAGAAGTATGCATCCTCCCACCAGCCATTTTCCAAAATGTTTTTGATGTATAGCCTACACAATTTTTCCATAATTTCGAACCTCTTCAATAGCAATAAGCCTTAAGCCTAGCACACAATTGAAAATGTGCGAAAAAATGCATCATGTTTGGCAAAGCACTCAGACTTAGGGTCAAAAAATGTAAACAAAATTTGCCTGAAAATTATTCAAAAAGCGCTAAAATTACCATTACAGCATGTAAATTTTCCAAATTTTTCCGGGGGACATGCCCCCGGATCCCCTTACAGCTTTTCTTGTTTCCCAATCAGCTTCAAGTTTGTTTTGCAGAAAAAAATACGAGAAAATTATGGCCCCCCCCCCCCTTTTTGAAATTTCTCGCTACACCAGTGGCTGTAGGCTTAGTTTGCGAGTCAGCGCGCTTGTAATTGACGCATATTTTGTCATGGAGATGGCCGCATTTGAAGCTGATTAATGCTAGAAAACTTATTGCTCATTTGGGGGCGGCAATTTGTTAAACGCCCCTGGCGGCAAATCCTCTAGCTACGCCACTGGATGGGCCCCGCCACTTGTTACACGCTTCGGCGTAATACCGCGAGTATAATGAAGATTTGATTTTGATGTTCAACAATGACGCTTCCAAATTATTTGGGTCGCGTGGATTTTGGGCAATTTTTTTATGGTCGCGCCAAAAAGTATTTGCGGACCCCTGTTATACGGTAGGGTAAAGCAATTGGAAAAACTTTACATTTTTGCTCTTAATACTGTTAGTAACTCAATTAGAGAAGGCATTTGACGCTAAGAGACCAGTTAATGAGCCGTTAACCGGTCTTTTTACTTTGCCACTAACAAGCCACTAACAAGCAATTTCGTTTTAAACTTCGGTTGTGAGGTTAAAGGTTCATAAAAAAACTGGTTTGGGCGGGCCAAGCATTATTTTTGAATTGAGTTGCTACTACAGGGTCATAGGCAAAACGGTTGCAAAAAAGTCAGTATGTCCCATCTCAGCCCGATCGTATAGCGGTATATAGCATTTTTGGTGCAAACATAACAATTTATGAGTTCGCAGCGCCGGGAGTTGAGTTTTGCTCAAACTAATACTCTGATAAGTGTAGATTCTAAGCTAGATCTTAGTTTCCCGAGGTTTGTTTTAAAATTGTCCAGCTTACCTAACTCAGTTTTCTGCTTTTGTCACTGCTTGCCTTCCTCTTGCAACTTTAAAGCGTCCGCTTGGTAGCTGGGAGACCAGGGTTTTATGCCCGGTCGGATCACACTAAAGACTTTAAAAATAGTATTAGCAGCTTTCGCGCCAGGCGTTCGGCACAAGCGCAAGTGCGAAGGGTTTTGTGTATGTGTTGTTCGTCATGTACGTCCCTTAACAGCGTTCAGTCATTCGTGATTGATAATAATTGTAATGGGCCGCCAATTGAGAATGGCCTAAACAATGTGTGCTTGCACCCGCTGTCCTGTACCTTTACCTTTCATCCAAAAATTGTTAGTAAGACCCCCTAAAAAACGTTCAATTCAAGCGCTTTTTCAGACACTGTAAGCAAGCAGTAACCCACTATTTTTTTTAACTGACTTTGTCTTTGTTCATAACTTTTTAGGCAAACACTTAACTAAAATAAACAATTGAAAGATTTTCTTGGATCTCAACATCCACGCATAGATTGCTTAAATCTTTGTGTAGGATATTTCTGCATTCTATCCGCGACTTTATCCAGTTTATCAATCGCTCTTTCGATGGATTCTAAAAATCAAATCTTCATTATAGCCAACTCACGGCATCACGCTGAAGCGTGTAACCAATGGCGAGGCCCATCTCCGCGGCTTAGCACCAGGACAACATAGCTTCGAAGAAACGTTGCAGGGTCGGCTGACCGTTGGTGACACTGTGTCCGATTTGACCAACCCGGGATTCGAACCCCAGACCTCCCGCACCGATAGCAATGTCTTAACAACTGAGCTAACTATCGGTATTGCAAGTCCGAAATTTCTATTAACGACATATGAGTGCAGAGATTTTTAAAAATATTTTTGGTATACCCTACCATCTGCTGAACAGCCATAATATGTCAAAACAAAAAATTCAAACTCGGCGAAATCTGGCAAATGGATCTACCGGATCAAAGAATGAGGATTATCGGTAAAGTTTTGCAGTCAACTGAAAATAATCGCAGTTCAACCAAAATATCACGAGGTTTTTGTGATTACCCTGGCACCTCATTGCACAGTTTCAACAGGAAAGGTTAACTGCATAGTCGAGTAATAGAGCCAGAGATTATCAGCCAATACGTTGCGGTGACAGACATAGCTTCGTCTTTCGCAAAAATAACCGATTAGCTGTTTGAAGTGTTTTACCTTTGCTTGCGGTGGTCGCTGGCTTGTAAGCTCTTGTTTTTTCCAACCGATTTATACCTTCTCGGGCTAGTTCCAGAGCTGCTGGTAGAACGTTCACAATCCCTCCAAAATAATTTCGAACTTGGTCGCAATTCAGATAGTTCATTTGTGGATTCGGCTTCTTTGTTCTCAATTTCTGAATTCTCTAAATCATGTGTTTTCTTGCATAAATCTGTTTCCTTTTTGTGTATTATGGCAAGATAATTCGCAGTTGGCATTGCCACGACAATTTGTTTACTGGATTGAAGCAAAATACAGGTTTTATTATGATTTATATTTTTTGTATTCAGCCTCATATTTATCCTCTTATCATGAGTAAGCGATTAAAGCGTTACAATGATCTCGCTTAGGAGCTACCGGCCACCTGTCTACCTATCTAAGATGGGGGGATCCTGCTATCTGCCTTTCCCACCGGTACAACAAGTAAACTTTCCGTATTGTTCTCCACACTGTCTCGATCATGCTCAGCGTCAAGAAGGGAAGCTGTGAATACCAATTATTTTTAAGTTATTGGTTTAACCCGACTCGGAATCAAACCCGAATCTACAACTCCACAGGCAAACGCCCTATCCACTCGTCCATTCGAGCTGTTAATGTGAGAATCCCGCTCGCTCAAACTCGTCACAAATTTTTGCAAATTCTGACATTGCATACAAAGCACGAGTGTAAATGAGAGATGTTTTCCTGCGCGGCAACCCAGCAAAGTTTATAGCGATTAAGAAAAATTATCATATTTTGGTTGTTTTGCTCGTGTCGAGTTCAGTTTGGCTTCTATCGCAAAATCAACCTATTTAACAAACACTTTTAATCCTACTCATAGACGCGCGACCAATAGTTTACCCACTATGTGATGAGGTATGGTCAGGCCCACCACGCCGAAAAACATTTCATTTTCTCAAGGCAAATTTAATTTAACTTTTACTCCCGTACGCTAAAACATTAAAAATACGCACGAACAATTGCAGAACAGTTGCGAACAATTTTCACTGGAACACAAAAGCGCTCAATAAAAATTAAGCGCAGAAAAATGACAAATATTTCTCAATTGAAAGAATTTTTTTCATAAAAAGTTTTCCAACTAGCTAACAGAGCTAGCTTTACCAGTGGCGTAGTCACGGGAGAGTTGGGGTTACAACCCCCCCATTGAGCCTCAAGTGACGTCATACTTACGTCTCTTTCTGACTTTCTTTTTGAAGCGTTAAATGCTTTTACTACTCTTTCGTAAGCAAGTACCCGTAACTATTAGCCTAAGTCGGTTATTTTAAGTTAACTGGACGCGTAGCCATAGGCGGATCCCAATAACTCGATTTTTGGGGTGATAAACAGCGCAGAAATATTGTACATTCAAAACAGAAGAATGAAACAGCACTAAATTTATTTTTAACTGTTACCCTCTTGTGATATTTTAATAGTCGGGTGTCGTGTTTATAGAATTTAAGATTTAGAGGCGTAACCACGGTACGGAAAAGTTAAAACTCATTTTGAGACTGAAATGGCTTCATACTTGCATCTTTTTCTGATATATATTTTGAAGTGCTAGATACCGGTACTTTGTCATTGATAATCTGGTTTTGTAATTGTCACAATAGCAAGAATTAAGTACTTTCCTAAATCTTGCTCTTTCCCGTTATGCTTATGAAGCAATGACGCAATTTTATTAGCAGGGCAGTGCCGCTCCTGTACACGCAACTGCCCTCGGCCCCTCAGACCTTCCGTAGAAAAAAGGCTAAACGATTTTAAGCAAAAATGATTGACGTAGCTCAAAAAAAAAACTAAATCGCTAATATTTGAATATCGTTTTACCAGTTTCATCAGAAAGTATTACTTTGACTTCCTTACAATAATTGTGCCTTAACTGCCTTTGGTATTTTTACTTTAAAACATTTCTCTTAAATTTGAGGCCATCTTTTGTTACTATACAACGTATGGTCAAAAATGACGTCATTCTCAACCCTCCCATTGCAAAATTCTGGCCACGCTAGAGAGCCTTACCATTTTTTTAAAAAATTAAGGTCATTAACGTGAAATTATCATGCAACTTAATTACCATTCTTGAGGATAAAACTTGACTCCATTTTTTAAAAATTTCTTCCAACTCATCATCATGTTGTTTCGTTATCTTCATCAACCTTTCACGGAGGCTCTCTAATCCTTCAACAATCTCCAAAAATCGTGCAAGAACGTTTTTGTCCGTCCAAGTTTCCACCACATTTTTTTGGTAATGGTCAACCTGCAATACATTCGCTCAGATTAACAAATCATTCACGAGGATTTTGACTTTAATTTCCAGCAGTTTCAACTATAGTGAGTTACTCTTGAACACCATTGTTTGAAAAACAAAATTGAAAACAGGTAGAGCAAAACATTGAATAATCGAATTGTCCCTGTTTTAAGAACATCTTCATTATCTGAATGATTTTTAAGGATAGATAAGTAGATCTACTGCAATTATTTCGTATACAATATTGAACTTTCGACTAAACTGAAAGTGCAATAGCTGGTTGAAGAAACCCGTGAATTAAACTTGCACTCTTTCAGTAAGCGGCCCCCCAAAATGTTTTTAATATTACAAATTTAAGTACTCAAACGCTTGAATAGTCTATGCATCAAATGGCAAATGCGATTGACCCTTGCTGTAAGGTAATTTCTTGAACTTGCGCACAATTTAAAATAACCAACATGCTTGTTGACTGACCGCTTAGAGCCCGTTTGAGTACATTTTATTTAGTGGAAAAGCCCCCTTTAAACCCTTAGACAAATCATTTTAATTAATGCTACTAAGAGCTAACTGTGGCTTTCTTAGTGAGTGGATCGGGTCTCCCAAGTTTATTTACATTGGATCTGGCAAGTTCAATAAAACGACTGTTTTCGAAGCTTTTGATCATACAAAATTCCAAAAAAAAGAATGCAACAAATATGGGACAAAAAAAGCTAAAGGAAGAAAAAATAAATCTACAGTAATTCTCAAAACTGGACGTTTCGACTACATAGATTCAGCTGTCATCATCAGCAGTGTCAGCGAGGCAATGATTTTTATCATGACATGACAACTACAAGATGGAATTTGCTCGACGAAAATATCAAATAATTATAATTATGATATGGTGCTACAAAACAGCGTTCCGGTAATTTAGTTTGATACGCCCATTCGCATGCAATTTTGACCTTATCGAGTTTCATCAGTAGACGAAGCTTATAGATATTACAAAAATGATCAAAGCCAAATAAATCTGAAGTAACTAACAGACCAACGTAGTGCTGTTCGTTCTTTCCATACTCATTAATTGTCATTATATTTGCTTTGCGTACCGTCCTTGCGTTGCTTAAGGGTGCGTTGCTTTCCTCCACGGCTAAGCACCCAAAGCAGCACAATTATGAAAGTGGTGAGTAACATGTAAAATAACTGCTGCAGCAGAAAAAGATTGCTGGCAAAGCTGTGATCACCAGTTTTATAATCTTATTTTGCCTTGCCCGAGCATCAAACCCGGTGTTCTTGCTCCAAAGCAGCCTTTTGGCCAATGGGTTTATTTCCAATTCACTTCTTTGATGTTAGAAATTTTTCATTAGCCTATGTAAACTTTTACGAAGCTTCAAAAAATATTGTATGGGTTTGTAAAAGCGCTTTTACTGTAAACTAAGTTATGCTGGATCACAATATGCCAGATTAATATACTGTAGATATCAAATTCACTGTACCGATAGATGAATTACAGATTTACGCACTGGCTACGTTACAATAGCGTAGAAAAAGAATCTGAAAAATTAATTGATTCAAATATCTTCCAATTTGCAATTTCTTAAATTGACCATTACTTAACACATCATACTGTGAAATAGAACTGATTTCAAAAAAATTTATTTCAAAAATTTTTTAAAGGTTTTATTAATTCATATTTATGGTTTCGAAAGCGACCAAGTAGTAACGGTTCTTGTGGAATTGTCACGAAAGCAAATGAAACAAGTAGCTCGAACTTTGAGGTGCAATAAGCATCTTCAATTAACTCCACGCAGTCAAAGCACGTCACTTCACAATAATAACGTAATTAAATTTTACCTGGAAACTTGACAAGATAGGCAACTGCGGTTCCAAGGCTAATTTCCTGCCTTGATCCAGTGCATGAATGAAAGTATGACTTTGTTGGCTGAAAACTTGATACTTTTTCTCCAAAGAATTCAAAATCGTTTTAAAATTTTTTATAGTTTTCTGTTAAATATGTTAGATAAAAAACATTTAAATCAACAGACTTTTAAGAAGCTTAAGCACTGTTGTGGCTTTATGTTTCCCGCTAGGGCTATAATTTTTTCAAATACAATCACACAATAATAAAAATTTCAATTACAGCTTCAATTATTGCATATACCGGCAGTCACAACCAATTACAGCCATTTTGTAATTGATCAAAATTCGATTAATACTTCAGGATGCCAGTTCTGCTGGAAAAAGATCTTACAAAATAAAAATCATTCTTACAGATTATAAAATCTAAGATCAAATCAAATCTTTATTATGCTCGCGGTATTACGCCTAAGCGTGTAATTTCGAGGTTTAGCGTCTGGGCAACACAGCTCCGACGAAGCGTTGCAGCGCTGTAGCGCCGTTAACGACACTGCGTCTCATTTGACCGACCCGGGATGCGAATCCTAGACCTCCCGCACCAATAGCAATGTCTTAATAACTGAACTAACCGGTCGGTTGAAAAATCTAATGTGCTTTTATACCACTCACTTACTTTGAACACAGCT
Organism: Trididemnum miniatum; assembly: GCA_964006365.1. Classification (NCBI taxonomy): domain Eukaryota; kingdom Metazoa; phylum Chordata; class Ascidiacea; order Aplousobranchia; family Didemnidae; genus Trididemnum; species Trididemnum miniatum. The sequence goes on from OZ023234.1 coordinate 25,156,178, forward strand.
AATTCATCGGGAATAAACCCAATGTCTGCTTCTGTAATTCTTTGTTTGGTAGAGATCATTTTGATTTGTTTTCTGCGTTTCACTTAAAACTTAAATAGGCTAACTTGAGGTGCACCTTTTTGCATTTTATATAAATTTGAGAATATGTATATTTCAGAAACCTTCTGATGTCATCAATAACTCATTGTCAATACTCATAGCTTTGAGAAAGATTTAAAATTTCACGACTGTCGTTTCTAATCTATAGATCTGCGATTATTATAACATAAAGGTTCCAGCTACCGTCACATCATCAGGAAATAGGAATGCTGAATCGATCTTGTGATCCAAGCAACAAAATTCATGCAGCATAAGTTCATCAAGAAATCAGTTGTAAAAAGTAACTGAGGTTATTTTCAAATCGTATTGAAGTGAAAACTCAACATTATTCGAGGGAGACTGCGAAGTGAGCTTGCGCGTTTTGAGTCATCAGCAACCCGGTGTACATGTCAAATGGAATCGGCTTCAGCCATGAATCGAACACATCAGGATCTGTAACCTGCGCGCGGTACCGCTAGGTCATGTTGCTGACGTATCATGCAGCCATCCATTCAACACCTTTTTTTGTATACCTAAATCCAGTTAATCTGGCTTCATGTTGGTGATAAAGTCAAGCCCAAATGGTCGAAACCGACAGCAAGACCGTGACGTGAAAAAATTTACGAGACCTAGATCTGAGACCGAAACTCGAAAGAATTTTCGACACCGAAATCAAGAATCGGGGGGGGGGAGTCAGCCTTCCATTGGTTTGGAAACGTTTGTGCTTTACAACCGGTATTCGTTGATCTGTCGTAAAAAACGATAATTTTGGTCCTTGTTTCATCTGCTATTGTTGTAACATCACAGCACAAGCCCACTGTTCTAACGTTGCCTAATTACAAAGTGTGATTGTTGCGTCACAATATTGTTTTCCGCTCTTGCACAATCGCAATTGGTAAGGTGAGCACAACAGCTACTGCAGTAGATAAAATAAATGGAAAAATAACTGAGGATATTTTCAAATTATTGTGAACAGAAAAGTCAATAGTAACTGAGGGAGACTGCGAAGACAGCTTGCGCTCTTTGAGTCAGCAGCCTCCCGGTATTATATATGTCAAATGCGATCGGCTTCAGCCATGAATCGAACCCGCGCGCAGGATCTGTCACCTGCGCGCGGTACCGCTAGGCTACGTATATTTAAAAGCTTTAGGTTACATTTTACGAACTAATTGTAGAAAGTTCTACTTCAGAGGTTACCGAACCGTGGGTCGGAGTCATACTTGAGTGGGGTCGCAAATAAGTTATGGGGTCGCTAAGGTATCGTAAAGGAAAGACTAGTCTTTGATTCCTTCTTTTGTTTGGATATCGGAGTCAAACAGTTCGTGAACAAGAGCTACAAGAAAAAAGGTCTTCTCCTTCCCAAACTGCTGCGATTTCGTGCAGTTTTCCGACATAAACCTTTTTTGGAGATCAAACATATTTTTGGAGAGGCGGGGTTGCTCTGGAGGCTTGAAAGTTAGATTTGGGGTCGCCATAAAAAAGTTTGGGAGCCCCTGTTCTAGTTAGTAGTTAGCATTGTCGACGATGGGAAAAGACTTCCGCATTACGGCGGTTATACTGTGCTAGGGGGAGGAGATAAGCATAAACAGCATTGCAATGAAGTGAGTACGTAGGCTGATGCATATTCACAATAATCGAGTTGGTAGTAAAGATAATTGTCTTTAAAATGCACTGACATTGCAATTTTGACCCCCTAAACTTGGTTTGCTTAAACATCGTTTTCCTGATTTAGTCAGCAAATGTCTGATTCAAAGTCTTGCGCAACCGCGTCATACGTGACAACACTGAAGTTAAAATCCAGCTTAGTGCTTCAACTCCCTTCATTGAAAATTCCTGCCTACGCCGCTGAGACTCGGTGAATATGTTCGAGAATGAGACGAGACTTCAAGACCAAGTTTCTAGAAACAAAACTTGTTCGTATATTTACAATCGACACTTTTCATCACTTAGTTTCCAGTTCTGCAGGAATCAACTATGATTGTGAGCGCAAAACGTACGGTACATACTGTACGTAGATCAGCCTTTCATTAATTAATTAATTTATTTATCAGCCCTACCACCGAGCACTTGTTGCTAAAAGCACCACTGACTGGGTTAAAAGTTTTTTAGAATATTTTGTCCGCACGAGTGAAGTTTCTTGTCGACGTACTAGGCCAGGGGTGGCGAACCTTTTTTGGCGAGCGTGCCAAAATATTAAAAATAAAGTTTAGCAAGCTAATGCCGTGCCATTACATTGAATGAACTGTGGAGAAAGTAGTTCAGCGGACGTGAAGACCGTTTTTTGGTCTTCACCCGATTTCAGTAAAAAAACAGTAGCTCTGCGGACGTGCCTTTTTTTGGTAGGGGGGGGGGGCTTCATCTGTTTTCGGTGAGAAAAATAGCAGCTCTACGAACGTGAAGGCTTTGTGGGGGCAATTTTGACCCACACTTTCCAAAACGGGGCGATTGTGCTAAAAGGATTAAAGCATGGCTACTCAACTAGCGGACTGCGGTCCAAATCCGGACCTTCTGAACGCTGAAGCTGGACCACAATAAAGTTTTAGCATATCGAATATTATCCAAATGAAAACATAAAACTTTATCAGGCAACATTCCTTTGAATTCTGAAGAAGCATCGCAGCGGTGGCAAGTCGTTGGCGACGTTTAGTTTAAGTGGTTCCAAAAGCCCACGGGCTCTCTCAATCACAATTGAATTTTTGATGTCATAGTCACTTGTTGTAATTATGACATCAACAAATGACTATGAATTAAAAAATTGATTATGATGCGGCAAGCCCGTCGGTCTTTGGAACCACCAAAGCTGGACATGCGGACAAGGTAAATAAATCAAAATCAAATCTTCGTTATACTCGCGGTACTACGCCGAAGCGAGTAATTTGTGGCAGTGCTCATCTCTGCTGCTTAGCGCCTGGGCAACACAGCTCCGCAGAAACGTCGCAACGGTGGCGACCCGATGGCGACACTGTGACGATTTGACCGGCCCGGGAATCGAACCCCAGACCTCCTGCACCAATAGCGTGCGCTTGACAACTGATCTAACCGTCCGGTTGTGGACAGAGTAACTACTCCAGCCGGTTGGCTAAGTCATTACAGGAATTGCTATCGACGCGGGAGGTTTAAATTCAATTTTCGGGCCTACCAAAGTGAACAGGGTAAATAACTAAATATGTCCAATTTGGTTGACCTGAAAATTGAACTCTAGTCTAATCCTCCCGCGCTGATAGCAATGTCTGTAATCACTCAGCCAACCGGCTGGAATAGTTTTTTTTTTGCCGCAATCAACCAAGCTACGATATGATTCCGTTTTTTTCTGGACCTTTGCAAATAATGAAGTTTACCAGGTGGACCAATCTTGATCATAGTAGTTGAGTAGCCCTGGTTTAAAGTATCAAGTGGCGTGCCAGAAAAAACCTGCGGCGTGCCACATCTGGCACGCGTGCCATAGGTTCGCCATCCCTGTACTAAGCAATCTCAAAATAAAAATAATCTATACACACCGCGCTATCGTTCTAATAGACTACAGAGGTGTATTTAGTTTCAGGGAATCAAAGTTTGGGAGAATATTCCCAACGACCTTAAAGAAATTTCTTATGGTTCCTTTAAAAGACAGCTTAAAGAATACCTTCTTACCAAATATTGATTGTCTCACTTTTTAGCGTTTTAAACTGCAGTTATACAAATGCTACATGTAATTCTCTACAACTTGAATCCAGTGATTTGCAATGTAATTGTTGTACCATCTTTTTCCCTGCAACTAGACGGGTCGCATGGAAAGAAAAAAAAAAAAAAAAAAAAAGGAAGCTTTTGGTATGAATTTCTTTATTTAACCTAACTCTGACACTGAGTGGCTGCTGCTCGATGACCGAAGGGTCCCTCCAGGGCCGGATTAAGGCGGGGGCTGATGGGGCTGCAGCCCCAGGCCCACCGACCAAAATAGGCCTCTCGATTACAACTTATTATGAACAACTAAGTGATTTTTTCATCAATCAACTATTTTATTTTAAAGTTGAATACGAATTACCAATCTTTATAGGCCTAATCTATCCAGTTTAGGTTAGGGCTAAGTGAGTAATTCAAGATTGTATCAACGCCAAAAGTTTCAATGATTTTACTCTTGAATTTAAATCACAAGATCTGCGGCAAGTAAACGAAATCCAAGAAGACTGATTACGAGTTTGTGAGATTCGGACATACTTTACGTTGCGAGATTCGGACCAGTATTGCGTTACCAGCCCAACGGCTGAGGCATTCATCGGAGCAGGAAACAGGGTCCAGAAGCCAGCTTTGAAATTATTCCAGCCCCTCCTAACAAATCAAATCTCTCTATGTTTTGGGTCAAAATTGCAGGAAGCAAAAAAATGCCAAACAATGTATATAAAAACATTCCGACGCAATATGATTGTTCTGCAGCATATTGTACAACGAATTTAACGGTTTTCGAAACAGAATTTAAACTGAATAAATAAAATTATGATTGATATGAATGTTCATTGCTGTGTAAATTTTGAAACAAATCACAATCAAATATTATCAATAGCCCAGCATCGGTTACAGTGTGTGATGTAACGTTCTATCCGTGTAACTAGAAGGAAATCAATCTAAATCAGGGGTGGAGAACCGGTAAAGCACAGCATAATATTTTCAGCGGGCCACATTTACTTTTAATTGTTAAATTTCGCTTTAAAAAGGCACAATATTTCGTCGCAAATTTAACAACATTCATGCTGAGCTGTTTTTTTCCCGTAAAATCAGAGACTTTTGCGCGTTTTTTATGCTATAAATAATTAAATATATAGCATGTAGTTAAATGTGACGCAGTTTTTAAGAAATCTTAATGTTTTATATTCCACCATTTTGTTGTACACTTAACAATTAAAGTTCTGACGCGGGCCACATTCAAAACTTAAGCGGGCCGCAGGTTCCCCAACCCTGATCTAAATCTTCATTAACTCAAGATTACGCGGAAGGGTGATACATGTAGCGGGGGTCCATCTACGTGACATAGAGCCTGCAGGGCAACGCAGCTCCGAAGAAATGTCGTCGTTTTAGCGAGTCATTAATTTATGATTATTTCGTTGCATAATTCATAGACAGCAGCGTAAACTAAAGATGGTTTCACCATAGACTTATGGTTTCACACAAAATGCCGTACGAATTTTCGTAAAATGACGTTAGGATACGAAATAGAGCAGGGATGGCAAACCTTTTTAATTGGTGGATCAAATTTAAGGTCGTAGACCGAAACAAGAAAAAACGTGGGTTGTGGATGTAATCATATTAACGAAGGGCTTGAACCCAAGTTCTTCCGAAATCTGTGCAAAGAACAAAAAAAAAGGATCTTCACCTCAAAAATACCCAGCTTCCCGTCTTCAATGCCGCAGTATGGAAAGATAAGCTTTTCTTCACTACGTTGATGTTCGTTACCGTTTTCTTCGTAATATTTTTGAAACTACAAGTGGGTCACTAGGTGATCCGCGGGTCAGTGGTTTGCCATCCCTGAAATAGAGGCTGTGAAGGAGGTTGACGCAAACTTTGCATGGCTTGGGGAAAACTAATCGTAGAATCACTTACAAAACAACAAATAGAAAGCGTATTTGCGGAAATTGGGGCTCTGCGGTATGACATCTTCTAAAGCTTTGTACGTGCAAAATAGGTTCAGAAAATTTGTTTTTTGAATGTGTTTAATACTGGTATGTAGGTTACATATTTCAGCAGGTCTAGGACTGACGGGGACAAAACAGGCCCCTGACTACCAAATAGCCCCAGGCCTCAGAAACCCTTAATCCGGTCCTGGGTCCCTCGCATCCTCCCTGTAGTGGACAGTGGTGTTCATATTGTGTACCGTTAACTAAACAACTTTTATTTTCTTACTGTATCAATTATCGTTTTTGTTCTGGAATTATGTTGAAGCGACTTAATAAAATATTGATTGATTGATTAAAATTGTTTATTATTTAACTAAACTAATCAAACGTTTTCGGCGATTCCATAACGCCCTCTTCAGGATCTACAGTGAGTTAATAATTACTGAAAAACTGCAATGCAAACATGAAATAGCTAGGCTAGAGTTAAGTCGGTTTCAGCAGTTATTAATATTTTGTAACTTTATTGCAGCCAATGTTTGCTGTGCAGTTTTTCAATAATTATATATTAATTCATTGTAGATCCTGAAGAGGGCGCTATGGAATCGCCGAAAACGTTTGATTAGTTTAGTTAAATAATAAACAATGTTAAACCCAGTGGTGTTTTCAGCACTAAGTGCTCTGTGGTTTGTAAATAGCACCTCTAAACCGAAGTTATATTGTTAGCCCTAATTAACTAATTTATTGTTAATTAAATTAGGACGATTTTGGGTCACAAAAGTTTAATTTTTTGCTAGCTCCAATTAACCTAAAAAGCGTATAGAAACAAAATCTCACTCACAGATGTGCGGTCAGTAAGTAAGAAGTTATAAGGTTACAAAATGCTACTGTTCGTGTTTCTTGGTTACACTTTATTGATTAGGTAATACTGTTTTAAACTGGTGGTATTTTTTGCCTAACTTTCCAACTTCTTTATCTTTTAATCAATTTATTGCTTCAACTGGAATTGATTTACTGCTTGCATAACACGTTAAATTGTTTATATGTTGAATATAATGCCCACAAAGCCCTACACCTTCCAATAAGTTAATGCAGAAATATTAGGGGTGCTGAGATGGTTTTGGATCCTGAAGCCAAAAAATTAAATAGTAGAAATACCCAATGGCGTTGGAAATACTTTTAAGTAGGTGGGGGGTGCTGACATTTGTGTTACCCATACCAACGTCTGGGGGGCTTCGCCCCTCAGACCCCCTCCTTATTATCTCAACCTACGTCATGCGTACCATACGCACTTTACTTCAGTAAAAGTCACTTAAGACAACTTCATGAACTCAAGCTTTCCTCTAGCTAGCATAACACACCAGTGGCGGATTAAGGGGGGGGGGGGGGGGGAGGTAGGGCGGAGCGGGCTGAAACCCGAGGTCCCACAACATTTAGGGGCCCCACAAATTTACATTTTTCGAAAAGTTTTTTTTTGACAAAAATATTTTTGATTTTTAAAAAAGGTTTTCACTTGCAAAAATTACCAAAGTTTTTAAAATTTTGGCGCTGAAGGGTTGGGGCCTTGGGGGTGAATGTGTTTAGTTGTTAGTTAACTCAATATTAATATTTATAAGCAAAAATCTTCTCAAAGTAAGAATCGCAGTCGTTATCAGCGGACTTTATTGCTTTGTAGGTCGCGGACAGCAATTTTTTTCAAAGAAAAGTTTTCCGCTTTTTGCCAATTCAAACGTCACAATAGAGAATAAGATAAATGTTAATTCAGGTAGTAATGAACAAACGATGACATTGATAACACTTAATTACCACTTGCCGGCAAGAGTGCCAGACCACAGTTGAGGTTATACTAGCAGAAAATATTTAATGATTCTAGCTTTAAAAATTATTACACCATCGCACAACGGTAGGCTAGCTACAACATCTAGGCTTGATAACTTTACACTTTGGAATAAGTGGTAGTTCCAGCTTTAATGTGAAAGAATAGAATCTATTGCAGAGAGCAGTAGCGTAGTATAGTTTGGTTTTTATAAATAAGGCATAGCTATATTTTAAAAATTATATGCCTATAGCCTAGGCTATGGCCTCCAGTGAGGCCTCGTCGTGACTATGAATTTGATTATGAACAGAAGCTTTTGTCCCTTTGCCCAGCCTAAAGTACACGAATGTTGATTTCATTTGTTAACCTTACCGGTACCGTATTTAAGTTAGTAGTGGCTTGTGATTTGGCTTCGCAATCTGACAGTTACAGGTTCGATCGTAGCCGAAAACATTATTGGTTATTGACAGGAAGAGCATCCAGAATTTAATGTACTCAAGAAATGCCAAAGAAAGATCTAGTAGCCGAAGCGGATAGCACATCCAAACCCTATTCGGCATTGGCCAATCACACGTAACTGTTGAGGTTCGAAACATACAAGAGAAAAACGAATGTAAAAACAAATTTTTCAAGTTAGCATGTTTTTAAGACGAATTCTACGAGCAACCGTACCATTTCCATTGAAAAAGTTAGGCAGGGTTGAGAGTTGAGGTGGATGCTAGACCTATCTCCGAGCTAGGAACATATTCTGCTTTCACAGAAATTGTTACAGCAGTGGTGGGCCGTTGGCAGCACTTTGTTAGCGCTGACCCTGCGCAAAAAGCGAACCCAGTTCTTCCTCGTAGAGTTACAGTAGCCAGTAATGGTAGCAACTACGTAACACTATGTATCCTTTTTTTCGCAGATATTATAGTATACAGTAATAAAGCGTATTTATCTCAGTGGAGCGCAAACACGAGCAGTAGCTTCAGAAAAAAAGCGAAAGGAAGATAATACTGTAAAAAAGACGCCCAAGCTGACGACTTTTTTTTACCAGAGTAGCAAGTAGCAACTTTTTTTTAAATTGATTTTCCATTTCCATTCTCCATTCACGAGAAAGCGAATTGTATCGCTGTATGTCAGATTAGATATCCTCACTCGCTTGGGAGTTTACTCTTTTGAGGTTCCTCTTCTTGTCTTTTGTTGAATTCGCTGCTTGTTCAAGCCACCAAGCAGCGACAAATATCGTGAAGAACCTTATCCAAGAGCACAACAACATGTCGAGGGTAGGAGTTGAACCGCGACCTTTCGATTCATCGCGGTCGCCATAAAAACGGCGCTCCAGACCGTTCGGTCACGCTGCCAACGTGACTAAGAGCGATTTTAAAATGATTCAATTTTTTTGGTTCGTTCATTATATAAGTACCGTACCCGTAAAAACGATTGCAAAATTAAACAAAGGAAAATATAAACCCATTAAACCGATTGAGTAAATCGATGTAATGGAAATGCAGTAATTGTTTTTAACAAAGAATAATATATTTGATCATACTCAGTAAGACTCAAAGGCAGTAATTGAGCGAGCTGAACAAGCACAAGAAATCCATACTGGTCTTTTTATACGCAACTGGTCAATATTGGTATTGTTTTGTTTTTTGAGGCTGTTCTTTCGGTTTATTGTTCTTTTCATTTTATATCGTATAAGCTTTTGCTGAACTTGGGAAAGAGGGCCCCATTATTAAATTAGCCCAGGGCCCCACGTACTGCTAATCCGCCCCTGTAGCACACAGTAGCCAAATCATCGTTTGTAAACGTTAAACTCCTTTGAATGAATTTATCATCCGTTCTCAAGCTCCTAGTCTCAGGCTCCAGGGCAAGGGCATATTTAGGGAGGGGGCATTGTGCCATGCCCCCCCCCCCCCTTTTCACTCTGCCTTTTAGTAAAAAATAAAAATAATTAAACTAATGAAGCCAAGTGACTGAAGTATGCCAGACTTTCTTTAGGTTTCTGTAGTTTATGGCCAGGAGCGGATCCAGGGAGGTAGGATGAGAGATATGCATCCTCAAACCAGCCATTTTCAATACTGATTTTGATGCATACAATTTTTCTGTAGTTTCGGAACCTCTTCGATAGCGATAAGCATTTAGGTACGTTTACGCAGAACACGATGAAATTTTTCGTACGTATAGTGACGTGGCTACGAAACGGTTATAGGTTATGACGTAAAGCTACGTCACTTTGCGCGGCATTCTAGAAAACAATCAAAGGATGCTTTGCAAAACAACCGATAGAAAGCAAAAATTGTTCGCGCTCAAACTGTGTGGAAGATATTTCGATCAACTGTTACGTCAAAAATCTTATGAAATTTCGTACGACAACAAATCGGACCAAAATCACATTTAGAGTAAACAGAATAGTCAAGCACACGTAATCGAAAATGTGCGAACAAAATGCATTATATATTTTTTTTTATTCCGTGGCGTATTTATCCTCCTATCACGAGAAAGCGATCAAATGCGCTGTACGAGCTCGCTTCAGAAAGCACGAGCTCGCTTAGAATAATATAAAAATTTGCATGTAAATTTCCAATTTTTTTTGGGGGGAGTATGCCGCCCCTGACCCCCCTAGAGCTTTTCTTGTTCGAAGTGGCTAAAGTTACGTGACCGTAACATTTGCCTCTTTGATTTATTTTATTACTTCGTCACGCTACGGTACAATCGGGGAAGCGTAAAGGGATAATAAAATAAACCAAAGAGACAAATGTTACGGTCACGTAACCTTAGCCTCTGCCTTTCTTGTTTTTCAATCAGCTTGAAATTTGTTCTGCCGAAAAAAAAATACGCTTGAAAAAATATGGAAATTATGGCCCTCCTCCCTTTTTAAAATTTTTCGCTACGCCACTGCTCCTATGATAAGCTAGCTACTGCAATTCTAATTTGATATTTTGCTGTTTCGCTGTTACTGTGTTTGCCCAGTAGTTTCTATTAAAATTGGAGAAAAATCAACTGTGACATCATAACAAAGCTCTAAAAGCTTTGCATACGAAGTTTCAGGAATCCAGCAGTTTTTGCGATTTTGTTCACTTTTGCCTCAAAGTCGCAAAAGTTAGTAGCCCACGCTGGTTTGATGGTATCAATGAAGAAACGAAACGAATAACAAGTAACGCCATAAGCCACCGTTGAAGTGCGATAGGCTGTGCTGTTTAAATTTTTAAAAGGGGGGGGACTGAAGAGGTACTCAAAATTTTTAAAGAGGACTGCATAAACTATAGGGGGGGCTTCACTCCTCCTCAGCCCCCATCTTCCAACGCCCTTGAGAAAAATCAACTGTGACATCATAATAAAGCTCTAAAAGCTTTGCACGCGAAGCTACCAGGAAATCCAACAATTTTTGCGATTTTGTTCACTTTTGCCTCAAAGTCGAAAAAGTTGGTAGCCCACGCTAGTGTGATGGTATCAATGACGGAAAGAACGAATTACAAGTAACGCCATAAGCCATCGCTGAAGTGCGATAGGCTGTACTGTATAAATTTTTGAAAGGGAAGCAGAAGGGGGGCTCAAAATTTTTAAGGGGGGCTGAACAAAATATAGGGGGGACTTCAGCCCCCACCTTCCAACGCCCTTAGAAATCGGTATAATTAAAATTAAGCATCTTCTAAAAAAATTCTACAAATCGTTAACAGGCATCTTCAAAAAAAAAAAAAAAAAAACAACTATAACACCCTACCCCTGGCATGAGCTTCCAGGCATTTGCACCGGCTTTCTCCTTCTCAGTGGTACTAGCTGCAGTAGTAAGCAGTTTTTTTGTGTTGAAGTTGCCTGCTGAAGACAGAAACTTTTTTTACCAAAAAATGTTGAATACTACATGTGCATGCACCATAATTTGAGCACGTGTATGACTACTATTTTGATGCTTTTTAGCCTAAGCTGCTGTTGCTGTTTTTGTTTGCTGTATTTGTTTTAATAAATAAGTCACTCTTTTGCAAAAATAAAGTCACTCTTCAAACTTTTTAGGTCCCAAAAAATCGCTCCAGAGTCCTAACATAAAATAAATACCAAAGTTAATAATTTTTATCAGCTATGTTTCTCCGATACTGATAAACGCTAGACGGATTTTTATCTGAACAAGCGTCCCTCACCGTCCCCAGGAAATTTTGGGGGAGATACGCAGCCTCCCAAATCTCGTCGCCCATGTCTGCAATATAACAGCGTTCACTGGTTCATACTTAAAACTATTTTAATCTTAAACGGCCTTAATTGTTACTCTTAAATGTTTGAAAAAAAACTGTGATTGGCTCAGAAAGCAGTTTTAAGATAAAGCTCAAGGTTATTATTCAAGTTCGCAGTCATAAAAGTTCCTTACTTTAGTAGATCTGTTCTACAATATGAGACTAATAGCACTCTTGGGAGCCTCCCTGATTAAGCTACCTCAACAAAAACTTATCGTACTGCCATGATACCACTTTATCCTCAGTCCACGTGCAAGAAATCAAAACGAGAAATAATTATAGCAATAACCAACTGCAAAGCAAAATGAAGACAGCTGCAATTAACCATGGGCCATGGCTCTCTATAGCTGGGAATGGCTAAGCCAACTACAACTCAGATGTCCGAATGGGTAAGAGCGTCGGCTTCTGGAGCTGTAGACTTAGATAATTAGATTTGATTACGGGTCAACTCAGACCAATAGCTTTAAAATTGATATTCACAGCATCCTGCTTAATTGACGCTCTGCATTGTAGGGACAGTGTGGAGAACAAGCCGGCAAGTTTACTTGTTGTGCCGTTGGGAAAGGCACTTAGCGGGACTGCCCTATCTAGGTGTGGCAGACAGATGATTAGCTACTCCTAGGCGAGCTTGTTATAGCGCATTGATCGCTTTCTCGGGGTAAGGGGATAAATACGCTACTAAATAAAAAACAAAAAAATAAATAATATTTGCTTCAAAAATTTTGAATCGTTTTTCATAAAATTCAAACAAATTTCAGAAAAACAAGAAGACATTGAAACTTTGTCCTTTGTTTAAGCAATTTTCATCAAAGTCAATTTGATTGAGTTAATTGCATCCGTAAAATCGTTATATCTTATACACTGGTACAGTCAGAACTATGAGCAGTAGGGTGCATCATTTATCACCGAAAGTTAAAAATTTGCAGTAAATGAGCCTATTTTTTTTACAATTGAGGTTAGCTAAAAAAACGATCAGTGTAAAAATTTCATGATGATCGAATGACGTTTAGCCCCCCCCACCTGGCCTCTAATTTGAGGGACTAACATCATTTTTTTGACATTTTTGCCAGTAGGTGGACCCATGTAGGATTTACAAACACATGACTGACCTTAAAAATCCTTTTTTCTTCAGCCAATTGAAAAAAAATTGAAATTAGGTTAAGGGGATGACTGAAAAATTTCAAAATTAACCCTACAATGCGCTCTGTACTGCCACTAGCGGCCAAATTTAAATTACAAATATCTTTTAAAGTTCTTATCTAAACAAAGTAAAACAGGTGTTTAGACCTCCATTTTCAAGGGTGAGGAATTCAATTTTACTCTTTGTATTGAACAGTTTGGCCACTAGAGGGCTAAACTTGATTTTTTCTGTAATTGTTCATGAAAAAGATTGTTGCAGCACAATCTTTATTTTTATGTTGTTGCAGCACGATCTTTATGCAAATGTTGTTTAGTTTAGGACATGTGTGACAAGTTGTGACCTCAAGTAACCCTCAAAAAACTCGTTTCACAATCGCTCCACACGTTGTAGATACTTCACCTCATGCGGTTTACTGCACCCTTTTTACGTTCTCTTTTTTACGACTGCTTGCTCGCTGTAAATTTGAGCAGACAAGCTTGTTTCTTTGAAAGGAAAGCCGCACTTTAGAATTTTAGTTGTTGGTACATTATATTTACTTGATGTGGAAAGTTTGGTCGCTAGCAAAGATTACTCCGGAGCCAATTTCTAGTAACTTTCGCTCTGTTGATACTCTTGAGTTTGACGAACATAGATTTTGCTATATTTACCTTGGTTTGGTTTATCAGCAAAAGAGCGAAGACCTTGGAGCTCCTTCTGACACATGAAAAGGACAGATGCTAGTTGGTAATCTAGCGCGAATTCTAACATCAAAGTTACTCTTCTCAATATCTTTGCTGGAATTGGCTTTATTGTTGTCACCTTGCTTGGATTGGTTGGTGTTACCTGTTCACGTTGCTGGTTTCTTTCGTTTCGATTCATCTCTGTCTTCAAAGATTTACACCTCTGTCTTCGTTTGGTTTCTGTCTCCATTGCTGTGGTTGTCTTCGGTTTGGTTTTAATTTCTCTTGAGGGTATCATCGACGCTTTACACTAGTGGTGCGAGCTTGCTATGGTCTCATCCCTCCAGTTTCGTGCGGCATCTGAGGTGGATTGGTCTGCAACCTGCTATCCTTCCATAATATTTTAATACTGTAGCACAAAACTCAGCTCGTTGCTATCATTTCAATTTATTCTTTATTTTTCCAGGAAAAATATTTAGAAAAGAGCTATTGGCAGAGATTCGACGGTTTGTCAAATTTGTTGTGTGCTGTACCATCTAGTGCTGCAAAAAAGACCAGCTGTTCATTATTTCGTGTCTTTATTACACAAGTGTAGATGATGTAATCGCAAAAGAAGCTTTACGATGTTTTGGCAATTACTTGCGGTATTTAACGGAAGAGCTTGTAGTATTGTTTTTCTTTATCAAAAATGTGAACAATTTCACAAAACAAAATATGGCTCAGAAATTACTAAAAATTAAATACGATGGTGAACGCAAAAACAGATTTGGATTTTGAAAGCTTCGATTTCCATCAATACCAGAAAGACAACTCAAGGGATTAGGAAAATTACATTGGAAATGATTCTTGGGCATTTCAAAAAATTTTAAACATCAATCCATCATTTTTAAAACAATCAGCTGAAACATGGAAGAGTTAATCAGGCCTATGAAAATGCTAAGCTGATTGTGGACAACATCAAAGGTTCAGAGTAGTCAACGATGCAGCAGAACGAGGTGTTAGATCAGCTCAAGAGGATGGCTATTGGCTATCAAAACGTTCTGCAATTTGTTAATATCTCCTGAAAAATTTTGCCCAATCAAAGAACACGGAACACAATTACACAAATGAACCTTTATGGCACCTCGTCCTTTGAGCAAACATGAGTATTAAACCGTATTGCATGTACTTATGTGTGTTTACTGGATTTCAAGCACTGTTTTCTTGTTGTCTCATTTGAAAGATTGCCAAAAAATATGTTTTCTCAATCTGGTATTGCTCAGTGATCAGAGTTCCTGCACAGTAGTCAAAACTGTGGTTGCATTTCCAGTCAAGTTATACTATTAATTTACTCACTGTTTTGTCCGAGGAGTTAGCAATTTAGTGGCGGTAGTTTGAGGAGGTTCTTTGTTTGTCCTACTCTTTGCAATTGTATGGGTCTGTAAAAGGGTTAAACATTGAGCTTTTCTGAGCAGTGGTGCCCAACATTACTTTTAACTTTTTAGTTCTATTTTGGTCAGTGCACCTGCCCCAAATTATGCATATTTTTATGCCCTCTAGTGGCTAAATTGTTCGATACAAACAGCAAAATTGAATTCTTCATCCTTGAAAATGGGGGTCTAAACACCTGTTTTACTTCATTTAGATAAGAACTTTAAGAGGTATTTGTATTTTAAATTTGGCCGCCAGTGGCAGCATAGACTCATTGGGAGGTTAATTTCGCCATTTTTCAGTCATCCCCTTGAACTAATTTCAATTTTTTTTTAATTGGCTGAGAAAAAAAAGTTCCATCTTTCAAAGTCAGTCATGGATTTGTACATAGTAGGCTACATGGCACCATCCAGTGACATAAATGTTATATAATGTTGTTAGTCCCTCAAATTAGGAGCCGGTTGGGGGATAAACGTCATCTGATCATCATAAAATTTTGCACAAGTCATTTTTTTGGCTCAGCTCACATGCAAAAAAAAGTTAGGTCTTTTCAAAAAAGTCGAGAAAAATGATGCACCCTTATGAGCAGTCTACGTAACTATGTTGTAAACTTGTGGCAAGCTCTTACGTACCACAAATCACAAACATTCATCGGAAATACATTCATAGTCAAAGCGCGATCTTCCATATCCAACGCCTGGGCGCTAGAAGCGCTTCCAATATGAACATTTTTCTTTTGATTTTGGTCGAGTGGTTGGTGTATTGGGCTCCGAAGCTGGCTTCGCGGGTTCGATGCTCAACTAGGTCATCTCTATGATGCATGCACTTCACTACCACAAAAATCCCAAGCTGCAATAAAGTGGCTTGAAATAAGAAAAAAAAAAAACATTTTTCTTTTGATTTACCAGTATTCCACCATGTGAAAGCAATTGTAGTACTGTAAGACATAACGCTATGTTTAAACAGAAAAATTAAGGAAGCGTTTCCCAGCGCTACATGTCCAATAAATTATTGTATGTCGGTCTACGGCGTAACGTGTCCAATAAATTATTATCCGTCGGTCTACGATGTTATGATTTGAGTTGCTAAATCAAAATCAACAGCTTTTGAACTCCAGAAACTTTGCAACAGCACACCTGCGATTGCAGGCTAAAATACCCAAAAACGTCGATGCGGCTTTGCTGTGGTAAACTGGAATGATAAGCTGCAGGTGCCGACTAAAAAGTTGAATACGCATAATATGATAGCAAGCAAACTTACACCTTTTTATTTATGTCGTATGAACCACTCCCTAAAACGCACCTGCGTCTTTTCATCTCGGTGGCAGCTCGACTCGAAGACCTTCATCGGTCCCCCGGTCCCATCGCGGTCTCCTGTGTTTTCTTTATGTTCATGTATGTGCTCAAATTACGATAAATAAATTGATTGATTTGCTTAGACAAAACTGTCGGTTTGCAGAGATTCTGCGTATTTTAAAATAACTCAAAAATTTGCAATACCATTTGTGGTGGATAATCCACTCAACGACAACGCGCGTCATTTCCGTCATCCTTATCGAACAGAAGTGGATCAATAAATATGAAACTATCAACAGCGAAAAATCTGTCTTTGTTGTAGTAAGAGTAGGCCTACAATAATACCGGCACTGCATAAAAGCATAGCGAAATTTAGAATGTTTCCTTGGAGGTAACAATTTGTTTTTAGTTGAGTTTATTGATACACGTGCAACACAGAAATCAATACCCAAAACGTTTCAACGTACTGATTATAAACCAAGGCGTCGAACCGAACCGGAACGTAAACCGAAAACCCGTATTAACCGCTTCTTTTCATTGAACCCAAACCGAACCGTAACGTATAAAATTTAATAGGCGTAAACCTGAGCCTGAATCCAAAGCCATGAAATTTCTTGAACCTTAACCGGATTTGAATCGTTAAAATAATTTTTGTCTAACCTAAAGCACTCATTACTTTTAATCGTGAGAGTCCTTAGGAAGATTTTTTCTGAGAATGATTGTTATGGCGGCAGCAACTGCATTTAAGAACATCTGAAGTCAATTTGAGGTTGGTTCTGCCACTGAGGACATCCTTTCTTATGAGCTACAGTAGTATCTTAAAAAGTACAATCAGCTAAAATACAACAAGTATTTTTGAAAAAAATGCGCCTGTAGCTGTGTACCAGAACATAAGTCAAGCTAGCGGTTTCAAATTCTTGATCCCAAACCGAATTTGAACCTTCAAATTTTTGCTTCTGCAAACCTGGATCCAATAATTCAAAGTATTTTCTGGCGTTTGTCAATTCTTGGTTCGATGCTACGCTCAAATCGCATTTTGAACATCCAAAACAAGACCCGGTTAAGCTTTTTGTGGGTTGATTGTTATGGCTGCAACTGTAATACTTGTAATACGGCACGCCTGGGGCTATATGATGGTCAGGGGCCTATTTTTCATCCTATTCGTCATAACATAACTTTGTTATGGCCATAACAATCAACCGCCATAACAATCATTCCCAGAAAAACTCAAATTGACTTCAGATGTTCTTAAATGCAGTTGCAGCCGCCATAACAATCATTCTGAAAAAAAATTAACCCCAAATGAAGCAAAGCACAAATACATGAACAAAGTTTTTACTTTGTATGTGCACATTCAAATGACACATTTTCTGGATTTAGCCAATGCACAGCTCATAATAACGTCATCAGCGTCTATTCTTTCCAAAAGTTCGTTTTCGGTGCAGAGTAAAGCTAAGAATTCAACTTTTTCTGGCCCATAAACGAACTCATATGATCCTTTACTCTTTTTAACGCTGAAAATGAGCGCTCGCCATAGCAATTAGAAATCATCAGACAAATGTACACTCTAAGGATTGGAACGCAAAGCAGTGCATTAGGCCTACTGGACGTCGTTTCTACGCTGTTGCTTTTCGGTTCGCTTACATCAAAAAAGCCAGTCAATTTTTTGGATTTTGCTGCAACTTTTTTCAGTTTACCTTCTGCTTCTCTTCTAGATTCTTCCTTTTTCGAACCGCTTTTATACTTCCTCATTTTTATTTTCAAATTACTCTAGAAAAATTTAATAATGATATCGCTTCATTGAAGATCAAGAACTCAATAGGATCGATCACTCAAAAGATGTCAAATGCTTAAAATAACATTGAAAAGGTTGCCTAGGTATCTACTCCAAATTGACTTGAAGGTAGGATAATATATGCCAACTTCCAGGTTACTCGGTCTGCTAAGAGGCTCACATCTAAAGTTACTCAGGTTGACATGATTTGGGCAAACGACTTGGAGAAAAGCCACAAATAAACTGGTTGGAGAATCAATTTGCCTAGGCTAGGTCAAAAATACGGTACTCCACTCAAGCAACCCCCACCTCTAGCACCCACAAGGCCATCTACCCAAATGCAGCTGCAGACGCGTTTCGACCTTATTAGGTCTCATCAGTGCAGCATAGCAACAACCCCCCTCAAAAAAGTTAATTCCTACTTATATTCTCCCCAAAATTTCTTGCAACCATTTCTCTGCTAAATCCCCGCTACTATCTAATTGCTAAGATCCAAACTAAATCCTTGCCACCATCCCCTCCTCCAATTTTAGACTAATTTCCTGTTTCCATCCCTCCCCCCCAAAAAAAAAACTCTCAATAAAACTAACTCCCTGCTATAATTCCACTGAAAAAAGCCTAGTAATTTCGGGACAAGAGTAAAATCCAACATTTCATGTTATTGAGGCTCTATGACGTAAACAGAAGTACAATTCAATTTCACGAAAAGTCACTTCCTGCTCAAGAAAATCGGACAAGTGTTTCCAAACAAATAAGGAGCTGGGTTGGTTTCTTTTCTTCAGTAGTGAATTGCCTTACAAATCCCTTTTCACAGAAGAACGCAATAGAACTTTTCACATTGGTCTTGACAAATATTAATCGTACTCTTCAAGCTGACCCTGACCTAGCAATGTACAACATGCAAGGAACAATTTTAACGGATCATGAGACTCCAATTATCAGAAACTCAGATAGGAGTGATATCCAACTTGGCTTCAACAATAGAAAAATTTAATAATGACACCGCTTCATTGAAGATCAAGAACTCAATAGTTCTATTGCGTTCTTCTGTGAAAAGGGATTTGTAAGGCAATTCACTACTGAAGAAAAGAAACCAACCCAGCTCCTTATTTGTTTGGAAACACTTGTCCGATTTTCTTGAGCAGGAAGTGACTTTTCGTGAAATTGAATTGTACTTCTGTTTACGTCATAGAGCCTCAATAACATGGAATGTTGGATTTTACTCTTGTCCAGTGTTGCCAACTGGTATATTCATATACCAGATTTCACAAATCTGGTATATTTTTTGGACCGTTTGGTAGGTGAAATTATGGTTTGGTACATGTCCTTAAATTTGGTATATTTTTATGCCTTTTGGTAGTGTATTTTTGCGTTTGGTATATATCAGAAATTTAATATAACTGATATGTTGAAGATTACTAGAAAGCTCTTTAATTGCCGGATTACCTAATAAATCCTTTCTACGGATTTGAGCAATGCAGTTTTACATAATTGGCAACACTACTAGTGGCGATTTTTTTGCACAATGTGCCAAAAGCTCTAGAATTTTTCTTTTTCTGAACCAATATGTTATATGTGAATTGTGAAGAATGGATTGGCTAGTTCATAGTTTTGAGTGTTAAGTTGTAGCGTTGTTAAGATCATACCGTATGGAAAATATGGTAACCGGAATCGCTAGTGCGCATCAAGGACGTACCGGTACGTTTCCCTATGGTGTGATACAGTATGATCTTCACAAGACCCCAAGTAATGGGGGCTAGTTTATTTGAAATTGTGAGTTTTGTGCAGTACATCTTTTTGTTAACCGAGAATTGTGGACTGTGAAGTGTTGATTAATTTCAAGTAATGGGGGCTAGTTTATTTGAAACTCTGAGTTTTGTGCAGTACATCTTTTTGTTAACCGAGAATTGTGGACTGCGAAGTGTTGATTAATTTCTAGTAATGGGGGCTAGTTTATTTGAAACTGTGAGTTTTGTGCAGTATATCTTTTTGTTACCTGAGATTGTGGACTGTGAAGTGTTGATTAATTTCAATTAAACTGTTGTATTTGTGACTATTGTTTTTTGTTTAGCGTAAGAAACTTTGATTCGGTTCCTTGGTCTATTTAATCTGCATTACTGGTAATGAAAGCTTGATTGTATTTAGCAAATACAACTGATTTATGTTCAGTGTAAAAATACTTCTGTTGGGAGATTGAGCAAGAAATTAATTTTGTTATTGAAAAATGCAACACTTACTTTTCATTTTTACAGATAAACTGATGATTTTTTTTCGAAATTTTGGTATATATTTGGCATATTTTTGATAACATATTTTGGTATATATTTGGTATATAATTTGGAACATTTTGGTATATTTTACTCTGCAAAACCTGGCAACCCTGCTCTTGTCCCGAAATTACTAGGCTTTTTTCAGTGGAATTATAGCAGGGAGTTAGTTTTATTGAGAGTTTTTTTTTGGGGGGGGATGGAAACAGGAAATTAGTCTAAAATTGGAGGAGGGGATGGTGGCAAGGATTTAGTTTGGATCTTAGCAATTAGATAGTAGCGGGGATTTAGCAGAGAAATGGTTGCAAGAAATTTTGGGGAGAATATAAGTAGGAATTAACTTTTTTGAGGGGGGTTGTTGCTATGCTGCACTGATGAGACCTAATAAGGTCGAAACGCGTCTGCAGCTGCATTTGGGTAGATGGCCTTGTGGGTGCTAGAGGTGGGGGTTGCTTGAGTGGAGTACCGTATTTTTGACCTAGCCTAGGCAAATTGATTCTCCAACCAGTTTATTTGTGGCTTTTCTCCAAGTCGTTTGCCCAAATCATGTCAACCTGAGTAACTTTAGATGTGAGCCTCTTAGCAGACCGAGTAACCTGGAAGTTGGCATATATTATCCTACCTTCAAGTCAATTTGGAGTATATAGATACCTAGGCAACCTTTTCAATGTCAAATTACTCTAGCCGACATAATATAGAATCTCCTACCTTTCAAGCTACATACTCGAATAGACTATCGATGGTATTGGCATGACTGACCGAGCAGCCCCCAAAAAAGATTGTTGCGTCATAGTCAGCAAGTAGGGTTTTACAGCGGCAGCGGTGACAGTGCATGGACAGAAATTGAACAGCGTTTTCTATGATAAGTGGGAGATTTCTCTTAGCCTACGCTACCTTAGTTCTTTTATGACTTTATTGGCTTGGAATAGTGGTGGGCGTGTTTTTGGTTGTGAACCTGGGGCTGCAGCCCCATCAGCCCCGCCTTAATCCGGCCCTGATCCAAACAGAGCCGGCGGCAGAACAGTCGACTTAGGGGGGCCAAGCGTTTCTCAGGGGGGCCAAAGTTTGAAATTAAGCACAGAAGCCGCTGTTTTCAAAAGAGTAAGCTTGTTAATTGGGGGGCTAAGCATGTCGATTGGGGGGGGGGGCAGGCCCCCCTGGCGCCGGCCCTGGATTTGAAAGATCAGACAACAACAAACTTTTGTTTTTAACAAACAAATGGTGATTGCTTTTGCATAGTTCTGCGAAGATTTGCAACTTGAAATTGCACACATACGCACTGCCTGATTTATCCCTGGATGCTAAACGTATTACCAAAGTTAAACACAAATTAAGCTGGCCTGAAGGCATTTTTCACTTTATATTCTTCGTTGTTTCAATTCATTTTTTTCCATGTAAAACTTTTTGTTAGTACATAAATAGCTAAATCGATGAAAACGTTTCACTTATAATTGTCAAAACTTACAGTAGTTAGTGGAGCAAACTGCGCAACTTGGATGTTAGCTTATGCCATCATACAGTAGACCTATCGTCAAGAGAACAGTAGTAGATTGACCAAAACTTACAAATTGTGGAAAACCGATTGGTGAGCAGAAAATACATAAATATTATTGTACATAATATTGCGCAGCGGAAACGACTTGCAAAATGTTTTTCATTTTAAAGAATTCCGCATTTCTGCAGCTCTCAGTTCAATGTTATTTTGAAATAACTTCAGTTATTTGTTTGCAAGTTCTGTAGCGAGAAAGTTTAACAGCAATGCTAATAAAGAAAAGTCTCGTCAGCCTCACAGTTAATCCTGGCTAAACTCATTTCAGACTGTAAGGACTCTGTTGCATTGTTCATCCTAAATATCTCAACTCAGTCTATGATGTTGATGAAGTTGAGATGTTTACGATGAATAATGTAACAGAATCCTTGCTGTCTGGAACGAGTCTAGCCTGGATTGGATGTGCATAGCAAGGCTGACGAGACTTTTCTTGTAGTCGAAACATTAACTTGTCCTTTGCAACTCATTATAATGCTAGTAAAGTTTTGTCACGTAAGCAAATAAGTAAGTAATTTATTTCTTCGAGCGGCAGAAACTTCGAACAAAGTAAAAATACAAAATTGAATTTAAGTGGATTCAGGCCTACTCGATAGGAGGCTGCGAGTGACAAATCGTCTTCTAGCAGCAGACCTCACGTTGCACAATTTTAGTTCGATTGAGGCAATTAAGAATTAATTATTCGTTTTTCTATGTTCCGATAGTTGGTCTTCATTTTCTTGAAACACTTTTCAACAAACAGGTATTTTTAATTCAAGTATTTTTTAATTTGCAATCTTTTCACTCTGATCAAAATGAATTACAATTACCAGTTTGAATTTCTTTCATTTTACCTAGTTTACGTAATAGTTTGCATATTATTATGATTGCAATATCAAAGTTCGATAGTTTAGTCTGTAATTTATTACAACTATTTCACTTGCAATTTTACGTTATTTTTATTGCACGCTTCGATGCATAATTTTGTAGTCCTTAAGAAAGCAAATAATGCATTTTAATTCAAAAGTTTTTTGAATATAGTAAATATTTGAAATTTTGTTTTTGGCTAAATCCCATCTGTAAATGTGTTATTATTTTCACTTATTTGATTCCTTCGCTTATTTCCTTGTTTTTACAAGTAAGTTATAGTCTCTAACTTTACCTCAGGTGCAGGATGCGATATTTCATCAGGCCTGTGCATTTCCTTATTATTTTAATTTCAGTATTTCGAAACTCAATTTGTAATTTTTTGCTTGCACTTGCAACTGTTTTCAACCACTGGTGCTGCCGCTTCTTGCAGTTTTGTGGTGCTTCCGTTTCCTGCTTCCGCTTCCAAATGACAGTATTGCTTTCGCTTCCTGCATCCGCTTCCTTAACTTAAGTGCTTCATCTTCTTGCTTCCTGCTTCCACCAATCTTAGTGCTTCCTCTTCCTGCTTCCTTTTCTACATACTGCTGCTTTCACTTAATTCCATAGTAAGATTAACCACTGTCAAACTGCAATGAGATCCCTGACACATACCCGGTAAAATACATCACTAGCGCCTGCACCAATCGTTTACTAGAAAGCTCTTGCTTGCAAGAACAACTTATTTGAATAAGCCGTTTCCTCTTGCAAAGCAGACACTCATGCATCTTAACTTTCTGTTTAACTTAAGCCGAAAAAGTGTTTCCAACCATTGGCTTGCAAAACCAGGCATTTTTTGTTATAAACTACCGGCCTAGCTTAGTGAACTGACACCAACCTCGTCATTCGATTTGTTTAAGACTTTTGGGAATAAATTCTTTAGATTCAATGGCCTAAAACATGCATGGGCAACCTACGGCCCGCGGGCCAAATCCGGCCCGCCAAGGCTTCTCATCCGGCCCGCCAATAAATTTTCTAGGGCTGTAGGCCTATGTAATATACCGATATTCATTTATTTTATATAATGTGTGTTACGAAAATTTTAGCCCGAAAGAAAATGTCACTATTTGGGAGTACTTATATCTGCGAGCAACTGTTCATCAAAATGAAGCACACTAAGTCAAAAACTAAATCAAGACTGGCAGATTGTCATCTTGAAAATAGTCTAAGAGTGGCCGCCTCCAGCATAGCACCAAAAATTGACACGTTGGTGAAAAAGCACCAAGCCCAGATTTTCCATTAGAAAGTAATTTAATTAAACATTACTATTAGTTTTATAGCATGTCTGACATATTAAGATTGACAATTCATTGGGTTCAGTAATTTTTTCATTATTACAATTATATATCAATACAGAAATTACCGATAAAATATGGTGAAAATGCTGCCTATATCAATATAGGTATACATTTTTTATGGATATCCCTGTGCAAACAAAATTGAAAACACATTGCTTGTAAAATAGCATTACATGAATACAATCCAAACCCCACAAAAATATGTACTTAGATTACACTTAAAATCACAATTACGGCTCCGGCCCTCAGTCAAGTTCCACATGCACATTTTGGCCCCCAGTGACAAAAGGTTGCCCATGCATGGCCTAAAATGATAGAATCCCTAATATTTAAACAATTTTTCTATACTTGACACATTTCTAAAATTTGCGGAGCTTCAAAAATTTTAAAAAATTTATTTGCTCATGTCTAAGAGAATAGCTGCCGCTGAGCCATACTCTATCTCAAGGAGCTTACGAGCATTGCATGTTGTTGAAAATTGAATTGAGTTAATTTCTATCAAGAGTGAAATCTGGATAATGAAAAAAAAACACAAAAATTTTGGGTTTATTAGCTCTGCCAACTTTCTGCCTATCTCTTTGCGCAGCATGACTTGGCAATTTGCACTTCAAAGCATTCACTAGCGGTAACTAAAATCGAAGCAGTATGAAAGGCGTAGAAAGAAAATCGCCGTCAAAGTGAAACAAAATGGGAGTACTGTAATGTTAAATAAGTGTGAAAACTTTTTCGCTAAAAGCCGCAGGGCGCTAGCAGATCTAAACGCTTTTTGTTTGATTGACAGCAGTACAGCACGTTTTTGTAAGAGTGGGCAAGAATAAGACTTTAGACAAGCTCTTACCACCAATTTCCCTTCGCGCATTATCAGTAATTCACATCGACAATGCACTAATGCAGGAAATGAAAAGGCCACATGTGATATACACATTACGTCCGGCAAAAGCGGAAACAGTGTTTCAAAAGTGCTTCCGCGTCCGCTTCCTGCTTCCATGAAAAATCAAAAATTGCTTCCGCTTCCTGCTTACGCATCCGCTTCCTGCTTCGGCAAATTTAGTGCTTACAGCCGCTTCCGCATCACTGTTTTCAACAAACAAAACTATTTTTTATGATTTTGAATGCGGCCATTTTATTACTGCAATTACACAATCATTTCAAATTGATATGCTTTGCGGGCTATTTAATTTAGAAACACTTGAAAATTTGTTAAAAAATTCTTTAAAGCAATCACTTGCAAATTTTTGAATAAAATTTGCTTCAAAAATATTGTTCCAAAAAGCACTTAATGGTCATTACAGTGCGTAATTTTTAAAGAAATTTTGGAAGCGTGCCCCCGGCTCCTTTAGAGCCGTTTTTCTTCCTCAAATTGCTTCAAATTAATTCTGCCGAAAAAAAAAAAAAAAACTATGCACGCTTAAAAAATGTCGAAATTTGGTGCCCCCCAAAAAATTGTGAATACCCTCCTGATTTGAGACATTTTCAAAGGGCTTGTTTACGCCCTTTCCGGGTCTAAATCTTAGCGCCTTAGCATTTAGTTAACATTCAACCTACCACCATGGCCTAGTGGTTAGAGCGTTCGCTTTGGAAGCTGGTAGACTGGGTTCTATTCTCAGTCGGGTCCAACCAAAGACTTTAAAACTTACACTTGCTAAACGCTCAGCAAGTGTAGCGCGGAGGATGAAATGAACAGAGAATAAAATACGTCAGTGAATTCTCGACAAAACTTAGTCCTGGCGCTAAAGGACCTTAGCAGTTATATAGCGCCATAAAACCACACAACATTTCATTTCAACTTAAAACTGCATCGCCCCCACTGAAGATTTCTGGATCCGCTCCTGGACCCACACACTTGCGAGGCAATTTACGTGCACCCCCCGCCACCAGGACCGGATTAAGGCGGGGGCTGAAGCCCTAGGCCCACCGAAGAAACGGGCCCTTTGATTACTAGGCATTGGGAACAACTGACTATGTGTTTCATCACCCAACTATTTTTAATTTTAAAAATGAATACGAAATATTAACCTTTATTGTACAGGCCTAATCTGTATAGTCTAGGTTAAGGCTGAGAAAGTGATTTAAGGTTGTATCCATGCCAAAAATTTCAACGAATTCACACTTGAATTGAATCACAAGACCTAAGACAATAAAACGAAATTAGAAAAGATTCATTTCAAGTTGCGAGATTCGGACCAATACCACGCCACTAGTTCAGTATGGTTGAGACATTCATATGCGCGGGAAACAAAGTTCAGAAGCTGTCTTAATTTTTCGAGCCCCTTTTAACCAATCAAATACGCTGCATTGGGTCACAATGCAGAAAGCCAAAAAATACACGTAAAAGCATTATGACGCAATGTGAATGTTCTACAGTATATTGTTCAACAATTTTGACGGTTTTCGAAACGGAATTTAAACTGGATAAATAAAATGATTACTGATATAAAATGTTCGTTTCTATGTAAATTTTGCAATAAATCATAATTAAATACTATCAATAACTTAGCATCAGTTGCAGTGTGCTGTGTAACGTTCTATTCTGTAACTAAAAAAAATCAAAGCAAATCTTCATTAACTGACGACAACGCTGAGGCGTGACACGGATGGTGATGCCCGTTTGCGTGACTTAGAGCCTGTGCAACACAGCTCCGAGGAAACGTCGCAGCTGTGGCTAGTCAATGAACTTTATGATCATTTTGTTGCGATAATTCATAATAGGCAATAGTGTAAATTAAAGATACTTTAACACAAAATGCAGAACAATTTTTGTACCGCTACGTGAATGGTCAATCGGGTACGAAATGAGGCCAAGAAGGAGGTTAACGTAAAGTTTGCACGGCGTGATGGGAAATAATCGTAGGAGGCTTTAAAAAACAACAGATACAAAGCAAATTTGCAGGATTTTGGGCTCTGTGATATGTCATCTTCATAACTTTGTAAACGTTTAAAATAAAGCGCTCTGTCTAAATTCAGGAAATGTGTTCCTTAAATGTGTTTGATACCGGTATGCAGGCTTTACATTTCAGCAGTTGTTCCACTTCATTGATCATACGGCGATTAGATGGCCGAGTTAGATAGCCGAGTGGCATAGAGCGTCTGCTTTTGGATCGGTAGACTTGGGGTTCGATTCCGAGTCGGGTCAAACCAATAACTTAAAAATTGGTGTTCACAGCTTCCCTGCTTGACGTTCAGCATTTAAGAGACAGTGCGGAGAAAGCCGGCAAGTTTACTTGTAGTGCCGTTGGGAAAGGCACTTAACGGAATTTCCCCATCTTAGTGTGGTAGGCAGATGGCCGGCAACTCCTAAGCGAGCTCGCACAGCGCTTCGTCG
Organism: Trididemnum miniatum; assembly: GCA_964006365.1. NCBI lineage: Eukaryota > Metazoa > Chordata > Ascidiacea > Aplousobranchia > Didemnidae > Trididemnum > Trididemnum miniatum. The sequence continues at coordinate 25,183,459 of OZ023234.1, forward strand.
CTTTCTCGTGATAGGAGAAATAGATATGCCAAAAATAAAAAAAAATCAAAGTAGGCCTACAATATTTTTTTCAACAAGATTTATGAGTAGCATTCTCATAGAAACACAACGCTACTCTGCAATGCTGAAACAAATCGCAAGTTACAACACCAGAAACAAATCGCAAATATTATACTTTGATAAATGAAGTAGAACAACTGCTGAAATATACAGCCTGCATACCGCCATCAAACACATTTAAAGAACATATTTTCTGAATTTAGACAGAGCGCTTTATTTTAAACGTTTACGAAGTTTACAATACCAGAAACAAATCGCAAGTTATGCCTCGGTCTTACACGACAAAACTGAATCAACAGTCTATTTCTTTTCGTGGTCCATCTATTCGGAACTATTTGCCTGCTAGTATCAAAGATAGAAAACAAAGTGTTAAGACGTTTCCAAAAAAATTACCAACTACTTAGCATGTAATCCCAGTGGCGATGAAGCTTCAGTTTTTGTGTTGCTTTTTGCTGCTCCCCTCGGTTTGTTTTTCTGGTTCATAAGTAAATCTACGTTCAAGTCGCATTCTGCAGTGATGTTTGAATGACTTCATGATTCACACTTTGATACCTGATCGCGTGGCTTGTGTATTTTCTTTGCTCACTTTAGTTCTACGTTAAGTAACTGAAATAGCAGGCTGATTTTCTTTCTTTTATGTCTTCGCATGCTTCTAAAATCTTTTCAATGTGTGTCTCTCATATTTTAATTAACAGCATTTTATTTATTTTTTAAGTTTTTTATGATCAAAAAGATAAAAACTCTCAATTTGTTCTTATTTTTTCTAATTTTCGAAAATGCAGCCGTAAGTAATTGAACCTTACTTGAAACAAACTTTCATTAACTTTACATTCTAACTATACAGGGTTCAGCAATCTCGCTGTTCGTGCTTGCTGTGTGTGTGGGCTATATTAGAGCTTACATCTCTGTTATTTGCTTTCATCGACCAGATGCACATAAAACGTAGTAAACTATTGCTGTGTAGAAATGCAACTGCATTTGCATTTCTTTGCATTTCTTGTCAAATAATGCAACTGCATTTCTTGTCAAATATGTAACTGCATTTCTTGTCAAATATGTAGTCTAATCCAAACGCTTTTTTTGCTTTTGTAACCATGCTCCGGTTACTCACGCCATTGATGCCAACTTAGCTACTCAGTATCTAGATCTAGATACTTATTTAGTCCCCTTAGATACCAATTTTATCGTCTAGATCCTAGCTACTAATCTAGATACTTCTATAACTATCCAGTTTGTTTATTGTTTTATCCCTTCGCGGAAGAATGCCAGAAATTATCGCTTTAATTTTGTGAGCCGTTCTTCCGAGTGTTCAGCTCAGTACCGGTGCTTTTAATGGCCTAAATTTTACGCTGAACTGAGTAAGCAACACAATAACCGGATTAACTGCGGTACATAATGCACAAGTTAGTTTTCGTGGTGTGCATAAAATCCAATCATAATATTGAAATTCTGCGAGTAGCCTGCCGGTAGTTCAGTTCTTGTAGGCTATTTATAAGCTGAGTTAATCTTAACAATTTTTTGAGGGCTATGTTCTAAAAAGATGATAAAGTGAAGAGAGCATTTGCTAATTCTAGATAGTTCAAAACTTCTGTTACAAACTATTAAGTGTTTTAGGCTTCGCCTCTACACAGTACACACTACACATTCGTCTTGTAGACTTTTGGAATATTGTGGTGTTTTCTGTTTCGTTGAAAAACTTTGATTGAGCACATGTGCAGTTAATTTTTTTGATTGTTTTGTGTGAAGTTGCAGTGGAGTAAGCCTACAGTATTAAAAAGGATAGTGTGCTGTGCACAAGATTCACAGATGCTTCAGCTAATATAGGCTATATAGCTATGTTAGTGCGTAAGTTTATCAGGAAGTTTATGAAACTGCTAAATTCAAAGTTCAGTCCATTTAAAACCACTATAGAGACAATTGCTGAAAACTGATCATATGATTTGTTGACTAGCAGATCCATGATATTATTCATTTTTTGCTTGAATTTGTGGCTATGATCAGGGGCGTAGCCAGGGAGGGGGAGCAAAAGGAGCAATTGCCCCCCCTCCCCGAAATATTTTCAGTGATAATGCTATAACGTAAATCTACTAACAACGCAAGCAGAGGCGGATTAAGACCACTTTTTGACAAAACAACTACGCTAAAATGAGTATTTTTCTTGCAAAAACCCTAAAAATCCGTGGCGGCTAGCCTCTGGCGGCAGGGAGCTTTGCCTGCACACCCCCGTTTGGGGCACCCCCTTTGCCGAATCCTGGATGCGCCACTGAAAAAGCCTGTGAAGTTTTGCCCCCCCCGAAATTTTGGGCTGGCTAAGCCACTGGCTATGATGTGTTTAAAGGTGTTTCGATGTAACTGCGACCAAAAGTGTCTTCATTAGGCAGAATATTTCTCGAAAAACTGAATGTGTGCTATTATTAAATGCTCGTATATAAGTTACTTCATGTCAGACTACGTAATATCGCTTGTTTTTTGTCGCATTAACGCACTTTTTGTAGTTAGATACTAATCTAGATACTTTTGTTGTTTAGATGTGGTTTAATCAAAAATCTAGCTACTTTCTAGATACTTGTAAACAATTTAGATACTTGAGTAAATTGATATCTGGCAGCAATGACTCACGCTCTGTAGATTCACTGCTATGACCGTCTTCTTAATACTGTAATATAACACACTTTGTTTAAGCTTAAACGCTTGAACTCAATAGCAGTTTCACGTGCATCTGTTCAGCATTTTCGGCACTGCCCAGGGTTCACCTTCAGATTCTACTCAAAGGACCATCGTAAATTACTAGGCCTAGTAGGTACTAATTTCGATCTTTATGCTGCTTGTGGCTGCTTGAGTCGAAGAGGTGGCTGCTTGACTCGAAGACCTTTCATGGTCACGTCGCAGTCTCCCGTCTCGGCAGTTGCATAAACTTATTGTTAATTTATTTAAATTTGAAGCTAAATTGTGTTCTTTCGTTTTGGATAGCTTGTGTTCTTTTTTTTATGTGCCTGACAAATAAATTACTACTACTATATACTTTATGTTGCGTACAAAGTGGACTCTGATGGCATTGCCGTTTTGTATCGGTTCGCAATTTGCATGCTTATTTCGTTTTATTTTTTGGTGTTCATGGTCGTGCGTGCGCTGTCATTGTTTTTTCTTTCTCGTCTTTTCTGTCTTTCGCATATTTTAACCGTTTTTCCGTTGTGTCGTGTCTTTTTTTTCTTGAATCTCTTCTCACAGACGCTGTCGCTTTTTCGTAATATTTGCATTTTCAAGAATAAAGAGCATTGATTGATTGATTGATTGATCGAATGCTTTTGCAATATTTTTGATTAGTTTATGAATGATACTTTACTGCAGATAATGTATACTATTACGAATTTACCAGTCTAATCAGTTTGGTTTACTGACTGACACATCCATAGCCTAATAAGGTGTAATGGCAAATTGTGCTTCTGGTTCCAAACTAGGAAGGGAGACACTGTAGAAAATTTTTTTCGTAGAAACGACTTGTTATGTTAGTACTGGTCAGAGGCGCGTATATATCGCAAGCTCCTGGACAGAGAAAAACACAACAGAAGATTGTCACAAGTCATAACAGTAGCCAGTCACATCAACATCTCACACACCGGAATGACATGAACTTAACTGCAAATAGTGTTTTGACTTCTCCGGTCCCATTATTAGCGCGCCAACAAGTAAATGGCACCTAGTTGAGCCGTTTTCTATCCCAACGCCACAACTAAGTGCCTTTCACTCGTTTTGCCGTTGGGAAAGGCACTTAGTGGGTGTCGCGAAATAGGAAATGGTATTACTGCGCTGACAGGAATATTGATAGGAATTGTATGACAAACCGTAGGAATTACTTCGTTCTTAGATCTGTCCTCACAAAAAAACCAAGACCTTCTTCACCAAACGAATATAATAAACGACCCAACTTAACTTACTTAGCTACGGTACTCACCGTATTTCTTTTCAATAAACACGAGCTTCGCTGCTCACTTCAGTAACACTATACTGCAAGGGCTATACCCTTTAGCATACAACAATATTGCTTACTCTACGCACACTAAATCTACACTCGAATAACTACGCTCGAAAATTCACGCATATTTATACTCTGAATTTAAGTTCGAGAACGTCCTATAACATTCTTAAAAAGAAACAAGAAGAGAAATCATATGACATGCAAAAATTCACACCAAGCTATCGTAAATACAATTGTGACGTCACAAGCACAATTTTGACCCAGTGAAATTACGTAATGGAGAGATCTGTTCAGAATATTCACGAAAAAAATACATCAGTGGACAATTATGACTTCATAATGCAACCTTACGAAACAATCCCACGAATAAAACTTCAGAAAACAACGCATCGGTGGTCTAGAACCTTCCACAGCAGACAAAGCATTCAAGACGAAAACACATTTATATCGTTGCAGCGGGATTTCCTCATCTTAGATTGGTAGACAAGAGGCCGGTAAGTCCTAAGCGAGATCGTTGTAACGCTTTGATCGCTTACTAACGTAAAGAGGATAAATATGCAAGTGAATACAAAAAATCAAATCAAATTTTCATTATACTCGCGGTATTACGCCGAAGCGTGTAACGAGTGGCGGGGCCTATCTCCGCGGCTTAACGCCTGAGCTACACAGCACCGAAGAAATGTCGCATTGGTGGCGAGCCGTTGGCGACACTGTGCCGATTTGACCGGCCCGGTAATCGAACCCCAGACCTACCGCACCACTAGCGTGCGCTTAGCAACTGAGCTAACCGGCCGGTTTATACAAAAAAAATACAAATTATAATAGAAACCTATATGTTGCTTACTTGGCAAGGTTACTTGCAGCGCCATTGGGAAAGGCACTTGGCTGGGTACCCCATCTTGGTATGGTAGGCAGATGGCTGGTAACTCCTAAGCGAGCTCGCTTTAGCGCTTTGATCGCTTTCGCGTGATAGGAGGATAAATACGTTTCTAAATACTAAAAATACTAATACTACTTGATTTTTCATGTTTGTAAGATTAAGGATAATGACTTTTAAAAACGATTGCAACTTGTTTCTCTATTTACTTTTACTTGTTGCTGCCGTGAAAGTTGAAGCAGTGCGCCCGGTGGTGTTATCATGTGACAATAATGAGCTTTTGGAGAATATTGATGAAACAAGAGGTCCACAGGGTCCTCCCGGAAAACGTGGTCCAGTTGGAAGCGCTGGCCCAATCGGTAAATTTACTATATTCAAAAAAATGTTTTAAGGTTTTTTCAAAATTTTAATGCGACTAAAGAGAAAACGCATCTTCAAAACAACACAAATAATAAGCAATGAGTGCAGTAGTGCTGTTTTGTTTTTACATTACCCAAGTCTTTTCTTGAAATGGAGAAGTTAAAAAAGTGAAGCATTAAGGAACAAAGACCAAACAACAAAAAAAGCATAGGCACTTGATATTTCTGCACTTTGGCTGCAAATGGAGGCCATCAAAAAGTTGACAACCATTCCGAAACCTTTTTTTAATAGCAATAGCAGCGCAGCTGCTCGTGAATAATTATCATCAACGCATGTTCATCTCTTGCGCCCAACTTTTCAATGAGTGCTCAATTGCATTACTTTTAGACAACCACAAGTCACAACCATTAAACATTGATGGTCGAATTGATAAGAAATTGATTGCTTACTGCCACACTAAGTTCCAGTATGTCAATTGCGATCAAGTCACGACTGCGTGATTTTGTAAATAAGAGCGAAATGGAAATCGTTTTCATAGTATTGCTATGATACCGGTCTGTAGCTTGAGGCCCAGTCATGAATCGAACCAGTGGGTTTGTCACTCACGCGCGCTACTTCCAAGCCGTATGTTGGTAGCAAGTGCTATAAAACTCAGGCAAACCAACTAAAGCTCGTGGAAGTAATAAGCCTGATGAGCTCGAAATAACATTAAAACCAAATCCTAATTGTTTAGGGGAACAAGGACTTAAAGGTGAGAAAGGGGAACTTGCTCCCATTCCGCAAAACTTAACGGATCGACTTAATGACGTCGCTCGACAAAATGAAGAAAATTTTCAAAATTTCACATCAACATTGCAACAGATGCAAAAAAGACTGGAAATTTTGGGTAGGTTTTTGAAAATTTATCGATAGACTTATTCAATTTTTATTAGTTGCTAAATGCAACAAACTCTGAAAAATATAAAACCACGATAAATAAAAAGCAAAAACAAACCTTGGCGAGTTCAGTTCGCATGCATTCAAAGGCTAACAATCCAGAAAAATGCGATTTTTGAGTCGGTGCTGGAACATGAATAGTGGCCCCTTTGAAATGACGTGAAGTTTTTAATGAAATTACCGGAGTAAAAATAGAGCAACGGCGTCAAATCACTTAAGTAAGTACAATTGTGTGAACAACTCAATGTGCGCAATAAATGTAATTTATAACATTAGTGGCAATCAGTTCGAGAATTTTAAAACGTACTACAAGAGTTAAAATATGCATAAAGCATTGATTCATTTAAATACCGTAATATAAATGAATCTGAATTTTGGGTGCAAAAACACCAATGCGCGCCCACTACTCATGGTTGATGTTTCCATCGGAATATTTAAAAGAGATACGTTACAAACTGATTCTAGCAGCACAAAAATGCCTACTCAGTACTCAATCTATTTTCGCTGCGATGATGCCTAACACGTTTTGTGTTAGTACATGCTTTTTTGTGTGATCGTAAATACAATAAATGCGCAACCACTTCACGAAGTCCCATAACAAAGATTGTACAAGCAAATATGGATGTGATTTTCATCGGTAATTCAGATTCGAGTTCGGGCGGATGACCCTTTTCGAGATGTCATTAGATGCTGATTGCTAGCACATGCCTTAGTTGCATCTTCGTTTCTTCTGCTGCTAAGTGTTAGGTATTTTACCGACGAAAAGCGCATCGATATCTGGCGGCACAGGACTTTTAAAAAATCCTCTTAACTTTTCGCGCCAATACTTATTCTGTACTTTCCCAAGCCCTTTACCTTTCAGTCGACGTCGTCTTACTTGCTTGGATGGTAACTCCAACTGTACATCATGGGAAAGATAATTTTCTTCACGAGGTGCTAAGTGACGTATCATTTTGTATTTAAGTTAGTTGCATATTTATCCTACTATCACAAAAAAGCGACCCAAGCGCTATAACGAGCTCGCTTAGAAGTTACCGGCCATCTGTCTACTACACCAAGATTGGGGAATCCCGTGAAGTGCCTTTCCCAATTGCACCAGAAGTAAACTTGCTGGCTTGTTTTCCACACTGTTTTTTCAATGCTAAACGTCAAGCAGAGAAGCTGTGAATAAATAAAACCCGAGTCTACAGCTACAAAGGCGGACACTCTTACCACTCGGCCATCTAAGCTGTTTAATATTATTAACACCAAATCGAGGAAGAAAAATTGATTTTCAATAATAACCTGTTTTTTTGAAAACCGGATACTTTCTACCATGTTTTCTCTTATTTGTTTGACTTTTTACACGCTTTCCAGTTTTTCACCATGAAAAATTTTGTATTAGTGTAAAAAAGTGAGTTCTTGGAAATTTTTAATTGTTAACTCACTATTGCGTTAATTTTATTGCTATGTATCTTGAATTTGCGGTTCGTGACAATGTTTTAAGAAGATTTAACTCATGCTGTGATTAATGTAGAGTAGATTTCAACAGCTTTGATGATGAATGAGGTATTGAAATTTTCAAAATAAAAAAGATTTGTACAGCACTATGCTGTCTCAGTGTTTTTAACACAAACTAAAAGTACTATCAGGCCTATTCTTTTTTATAGTTACTTTGCTTCCATGCTGAGTGCTCACTTTAATGCTATGATTCTTATCCACTCTAACATATAACTCTCCAATGTAGCTCAGTTTTTAAATCGTTGACTACATATTCAATCAGTTACTAAAGACTCCGGTTAATTACGATAAAGAGAAATTTTAGGTTTACATTACGTTAAGTTCTTCACATCCGTCCTAATGCCTTTGCACTTTTGAAACAAGTGTTAGGTTTACATTACGCTAGGTTCTTCACATCCGTCCTAATGCCTTTGCACTTTTGAAACAAGTGCAAAGGCATTAGGGCGGATGTGAAGAACTTAGCGTAATGTAAACCTAATACTTTCTCGTTATCGTAATTGAAACAACCATGAAGCCTTCCACTGAAATCTTTGCTCATCTTTTAGCGTCGGAGATCATGCGCAGCGCCCATGGCTTATGCACCCCTACAGCAGATAACGGATAAAAGTAGATGTTGGCAATTACAACTTTTTTAAATACAAATCATCGAAATGTTGTTCGATAATGATATTTCCAAATTATAATTTTGCAGAACATGAGTTGGTCGCGGTGAAACGTCGTAACTGTGAGGATGTCGCTGCAGAAGGATTTACCCAAAATGGTCTTTATGACATTGCAATTCGTGGAAAGACGGTCTCAGTATACTGTGATTTCCAAACTGATGGTGGCAACTGGTTGGTAAGTGCTATTGTTACAGCAATCATATTCTACCGTATAATGCATGCCTTGCGATTTTAAGAATCGAGCCACCCTACTTTGTTTGTCTTGCAAACGTGATTACCCTTGCATCATGGCGAGGAGTTTGTTTAGCATCAGTTTGCTGGACTGCTCGCCAGAAGTCAGCGCTCAGATCGTGGAAGTTGTGGCCTCGCAAAATTTATTGGAATTAGCACTGTCTTTTTTAATTTATCCACGCCCACTGTAGAAAGAATGATGTAACTGGCAGAACCAAAATGTATTCTGAAAAACCTGTATTGATTTTCTGGTAATTGGATTAGTATCAAATTGTCGTAGCAGTCACAGCACTTTGCTTTTCAAGTTTAAATCATATTGCGAGTACCCTCAGTTGGTTTTCATTCTAAATTTTGAGTTCCAGTACTGCTGGTACTTTAAGTAGTAATGAGTTTCAGTTTATGAAAAAGTTGGTTCTTTTCTAATTAGATGTAACTGGTTTTATTCACAATATATTGACCAAAGTCTATTTACCCGTTTTCTACCTACAATAGCCTACTCAGAAGAAAGAATTAGAAAGAATACAGGATTAAATCACAACGAGAGCTTAAAATTCTTTCAGGATAGTTCAGGACAGTGAAATTTCAATCGTTTTGGTTATAATCTATAACAAGTATTTTGGAATGTGGTCCTGCACAAGCTCAAATAATAACACACGTTCTACACAAGTAACTTAGCAATTTATGAGACATGCTACTAAGTTTTAATAATGAAGCAAATCTAGGCTAGGCCGTAGCTCAGTGGTTCTCAAACTTGGGACCGCGGTCTCTTTAAGATCCGCGAAGCAGTTTCAGGGGGACCGCAAAGAGGTCGCGGATTTTTGATGAATTATCCCATTGAATTGTGCTTGATTGGACATCTGCGAACGCGATGACCTTTGTTTTTGCTCTTCACTTGAATTTGCGTGAAACTGGAAATGCGTAGAAAATTGGACATCTGCGGACGTGATGACCTTTTTTTTGCTCTTCACTTGATTTTGCGTGGAAATTTATGCTTAGAAATAAAGGACCGTGAGTGATAAAAAAATCTTTGGGGACCACAAAGTCGACATTTTAAAAAAGTTTGAGAACCACTGCGTATTTAGAAGATCGACAGTTTACTAATACCAATTTCAGGTAATTCAACGCCGGCAAGATGGAAGTGAAGAGTTTTATCGCAACTGGAACGACTATGTGAGAGGATTCGGAAACAAAACCGGAGAATTTTGGCTGGGTATTTAACAAATCTTGCTTTAAGTCTTTTAGCTGTCATAGGCTACTGTGAGGTCTCAAAGGTTCTCTCTATTTGCGGTAGTTTTTTAGTACTTTTATACCTACGCAAAAATAAACAGCCAAAATCAAAAGTAAATGGGAAAAACATTTTACTAAACGTAAAAAATGCGATACGCTTATTTTTACGGGCCCGTATGCTATTTCTAGCCTTGGTTTATGTTATTGCTTTGTCACGCTCTCGCACAACCACGGAGAGTGTGAAGGAATAATAAACAAAGCGGCTGTTCTGAAGGGTTTTTGTTACAGGCCACCCACTTTTAACAAATCAGAGTCGAGAAAAACTTACACTTTACTGCAAAAGCGAAAAAATCTGACATAATGATATCAATGTCAAAATGTATAATGCGTAAGAGGAAAGCGGCCTATTATGTTTTATGCAAAATTTTTCATTTGGACATGACATTGCTGTTATGCAGCAACCTATACAGGCTTACTTGTCTTCAATTTTTTTAACATCCCACTGGTACGATCAATCAACATCACACTATAACACTATCAAAAATTCAAAACGTTTTTTGAGCTCTACTCTAGCTCTTATTTGTAGTTTGTACTGACTATGAGACCATTGTTTTGTTTTTTGTTGTATAATGCTAATCGCCAATACATTTTGAACCCAAAACACGTGAATGAGGTCACATTATCTCACTGGAGGTAGCAAATTACTGAGAAGAGAAACACCGGGAGGTCACAAAACGAATAAGCTGCTGACGCTGATATAGATACTGTGCAGTCAGAAAACAAACTGTTGAGGAAAAAGATGCCAGCACCCCCTTCTATAATTTTTGAATGACTTTGGCATGCAGCCGAAAAACTGGAGTAAGACGAGTAAGCAGCGATGGCGGAAGCATTTCTAAAGTGGTAAAGTGGGGGGGCCCAAAACCAATGACCAGATTTTCTTCATCTACAACCAAGGACGGCAGTGTCGTAGCGAGAAATTTTAAAAGGAGGGGCATAATTTCCACATTTTTCCATCGTATTTTTTTCGGCAGAACTAATTTGAAGCTGATTAAGAAACCAGGAAAGTTCTAGGGAAGTCCGAGGGCATGCTCCCCCGGAAAATTTTTGAAAATTTACATGCTGTAATGGCTATTTTAGTGCATTTTGAATAATTTCTAGGCAAATTGTGTTTAAATTTTTTGACCCTAATTCTTAGTGCTTCGCCAAATATGATACATTCTGTTCGCACATTTTGAATTATGCGTGCTTAAGGCGAAAGGCTTATAGCTATCGAAGGGGTTCGAAATTACAGAAAAATTGCGTGCATCAAAAACCTTTTTAAAAATGGCTGGTGGGAGGATGTACATCCTTTATCCTACCACTCTGGATTCGCCCCTGGCCATAAGCTACAGAAACCGCCAAAAGAATCTGGCATATATTAGTCACTTGGCACCATTAGTATTGTTCTTTTTTACTAAAAAGCAGAGTCAAAAGGGGGGGGGTATGGCACAATGGCCCCGCCCCTAAATACGCTCATGTGGACCGGATTTAGGCAATGAGAGGCCCTAGGCTATTTGATCACACTGATTAGAAGAGCATAAAAAGGTCTTCACGTCTTCAGATGTCCTGTTTTCACTGAAAATATCGGTATGGTGAAGAGCAAAAAAAAGGTATGCACGTATTCAGATGTTCTGTTTTCCCGTGAAAATATCTGTGAAGAGAACGAAAAAAGGTGTTGATTGTTCGTGATGAAGTTCCTCATTTTCTCCGAAACCCTAGGTTTCAGCCTGCTTAGCCTATACTGCTTAGCCAAACCCGGCCCTATGCCTACAACCCATTTTTAGCTTGTCCACATGTGACATGTGTAGACTTGAGTATCTACAAACTATCCAGTATCCACTCACCAGTAACCGAGATGAACTTTAGCTAACTGACAGACTTGGTTGATCGATTAATCTTCTTGAATAATATTCCAGTATTGAACAAGGTTTTCAAATGTTGTTCCTTTTGGTGAAGCTTCGTAACTTAATATCTTCTTGATTTATTCAATGTTTAATAGAAACCATAAAACTAGGTGAATTACTTTGCTAGCTGTAACAGCACGAAAAATAACACGTTTAGCTGAATTCCATCCAAAACTACTGTTTTTCCCGCCATGGGCGAAGAGATAGCGTAATTGCGTGGGGATTCCCCAAAGCAGCAACTAACACTATAACACAGCAACATAGAATAAACAATGTGTAGTGGCCAGTAGGAGGCTGCTACAGGCTACCCCCTCAAAAGAAAGTTTGATGAGAAAACATAAACATGCAAAACCAAAAAACAATTAAGGGGAAATTAGGATCAACAGATTTAGTGACCATCTCACTAAGATGCTTTATGAAACATGGCAGAAATTGTCAAAATTTGAGCTAACTCCACCACAGGAGAAAACATTTATATACAGACTGAGGCAAATACTACAACAACATTATCATACAATATGCTCAGGAGCTGATACCACAAAACTATGCAAGGTCACATCAAAAGAGGTCAGATATCATATATATACAATAAATCACAGCAAATATATCTGGCAAGTAAGTCAAGTCAAAGCTGCATCTGAAATATGGAGGCAATCACTATAAGCCATTGCATCATTGGCTAGTAATTGAAAAGAATGTTTGAATCACACGCATAATAACATTACGGCTTAGCGAATAAACATCAAGTTAGCGCAAACATACAATAACTAAACTACTAAACGTGGTACCAGAAAGACGTCAAGTAAAGACATGCAGAAAGTGCGTCTAAGAAAAGGGGATAAACAGGGTAAGAAGACGTGCAAAACTTGAGGAAGTGAGGAGAGTGTGTATGTGTGCCATAATCAAAATGCAAAAGTAAAAACATTCAGTAATAATGATACTGTAAATGAACAATAACACAAAAGCTTATCCTATAGGTAAGTTAGATAGCTCGTCAGCTTTTCTAAGATTTCATACCGGTATAAGCAATATGCATATATGTATGCTAAAGTAAAACAAATAATACTAACTTGCAACAAGTTAATAGGAGCAGCAATGCGTGCTATAAAACAAATAGAAAGCGAGCAAAAATGCGTCTGGTCAACGTATGTATATCACACAGTGTAAGAAGTGCACAGTAGGGGGGAATGTGTTTGAATGAAAAGATGAAGGTAGGAGAAATGAAAAACCAATGTTAAGAGTAGAGCCATAGTATGCTGCAAATGAACTGGTGTTGCGAAGTGAGATCAAAATCTTGAAGTTTAAATGGCAGAACCTTGCGTCGACGAGGACGTGCTTGAGGGGGAATTGGAGGCAAATCATCGGGGTGTAAAGAGTTTAATAATGTCGCAGAAGAGTGGCTTTGGTCTGACGATGGCGAAGAAGAAACAATATCAAAGTCTTCTGGTACGAAGCCAGGCTTCACGTTATTGATGGCAACTTTTATTGCCTTGTCGTTCTTCAAAACAGTAAAAACTTTATTGTTTCTTGAAATGACCGGATAAGGCCCTGAATATGGTGGTGACAAATTGCTCTTAATGGAACTTTCTCAGATGAATATGCTTGTGCAGGTGTTGAGGGTGTCCGGAACATGTACAGTGGAGCCTTGTTTAACTCTGGTACAAGAAGGCTTCAAACTTCTTGCAAATTTTTTCATGTCACAAATCAATTCATGGGAAAAATCATGGGAAGTGGTTGAGGAGAGAAAAAAATCACCAGGAAGTCGTAAACACTGCCCATATAACAATTCAGCAGGACTGCCATGCAAATCTGATTTAAACATGGTATTAAGTGAAAGAACAATAAATGGCAAGTGAAAAACCCAGTTAGAGGAATCCAATTTTGCAGTAAGAGCCACCTTTACAGATTTAATAGCTCTCTCGGCTAGACCATTAGAAGCAGGGTATCGAATACTGCTTAAGCGATGTGTAGCTCCAAGAAATTGGCAGTACTCATTGAAAGTGTGCGAAGTGAATTGGCATCCAGAGTCAGAATGAATTTCTGCAGGAGCACCATAAGATTGTACATGTAAATTAAGAAAATGTACAACTGATGAAGTGGTCTGATCTGGCAATGGAAAAGCCTCGATCCAGCGGGTAAAAGGGTCAATGCAGATGAAAACAAAAAGTCTGGCCACGGGAACTGAAAAATGGTCCAGCAATATTAATGTTAATGCGATGAAAACGCTCACTTGGCATAGATATACTTGAAATAGGTGAAACTGTGTGACGAATAACTTTAGCACGTTGGCAGTTAACACAACAGCGCACAAAATCTCGAACTTTGGATAACATGTCTTTAAAGACAAAACGGCTCTGAATAAGTTTTTGAGTTGATTTAATTCCAGGGTGACTAAGATTGTGATAGTGTTTTATAATTTTTTGTTCCAAGTTGGGTGGCAGAAGAATGCGTGGCTTTGATAAGCTGGTGTCAACTAAAACAGGTAAGTTGCCGTTTGGTGCAATCATTTGTTTAATTTGAATGGAGGAATTAGATGGGAAAGAAAATGCATCACTGGTGACGTGAAGTTGTTGAGCAGCAACAATCTCTGAAATTGTAACAGGCATATCATCTTTTTCAAATATGTGGTGAACAGCCAACCGTGAAAGGCAATCAGCAGCTTTACTGGCAATGCCAGGTTTATGGAGGACTTGACAATCAAATTGGGACAAATAAGAGAGCTGTCGTACTTGTTTTGAAGTGTGGTTCGCAGAGGGCTTGAGAAAAGTGTTAACAATAAATTTGTTATCAGTAAATATAGTGAAAGATTTGTCCATAAGCATATACTCAAAATATTTTACAGCTGAATGCATGGCTAATAATTCGAGGTCTTAAGTGGAATAGCGACGTTGTGTGTCATTGAAAGTTTTAGAAAAATATCCCAGTAGCTCTGTTTTTCCAGCCACAGTTTGTTCTAAGATAGCACCAAGTGCAACATTCGAAGCATCGGTGTGTAGAGAGAGATCTGCATCTGAACAAGGATGAGCAAGATATGTAGTATCTGCTAAGGTTCGTTTGATGTCACAGAAAGCTGATTTTGCCTCAGACGTGAAAGAGATAGGCATGGCATTGGTGACTTTGCCCTTGAGAAGTGCATTTAATGGAGCCAATATTCTGGCGGCATTGGGAATAAACTTGTGTTGATAATTAATCAGACCCAATGCTTGTCGTAGCTTTTTGACAGTTTTGGGCTCCGGTAGTTGTTGAATAGCTTTAGTCTTGTCATCCGATGCAGCAAGGCCTTCTGCAGATAGCATGTATCCAAGAGCAGTAAGTTGGGATAGACCAAGCAGGCATTTATTGAAGTTCAATTTCAAGGAATAAGCAGCTAAACGATTGGCCACATCATGAAGATGTTTTTTATGTTGATGTTCATCTTGACTAAATATTATTATATCATCAATGTAACAAAAACAGAAAGATTCTGTACCCTTCATCACATGGTTTATGAATTTTTGAAAACTGCAGCTAGCATAAGTTAGTCCCTGAGGTAATCTGTTGTACTCAAAATTTCCTCGACTGGTACAAAAGGCCGTGTATTTGCGGTCAGAAGGTCTGACGGGCAATTGCCAGAAGGCATTTTTCAAATCAAGAGAGCTGAAAATAGTGGCGCCACGAATTTTTTGTGTGAGATCACTAATTCGTGGTAAAGGATAATTTTTTTTTGGTATGGGTATTAATGTGACGGTAATCATGAACCAGGCTGAAAGACCCGTTCTTCTTTTTGACTAAGTGTACGGGCGATGCCCAGGGGCTGCAAGTGGGTCTAATGATATTATTAGCGAGCATGTCATCTAGCATTGCATCAAGAACATTAGCTTTCTCCAAACTAAGGCGTCTAGGCCTGAAAGCAACTGGAGAATTATCAACTTCCAGGATGTGTTCACGTGCGTGTCGTTTTGAAGAAGATGACGCAGAAACATCGTTGAGATGAAATAAATTCAAAATATCCTCGTAACTGAGTGTATTGTAATCAAGAGACTTTAGGGAAGGCAACTCATCATTATCAGGCCCAGAAGCAGACATGCTAACCGACTTTGATGCAGTGTTCACAACAAAGTTATACTTAGAAAGAAAATCTAGACCGAGAATAGCATGCTCAACGTTAAAATGAAGTTATGAAAGAATTGAGAGTTAGGAAAGAGAGAAAATTACGAAGTAAGATCTAGACAACCTGCCTGCTGTAATGGCCTGCCATCAGCAGTAAACAGAGTGCAAGGCATTTGAGAATTAGCATTGGTAAATGAAGAAAATTTAGAAGCAGATAGTAGAGATCTGGGGCTCGCAGTATCAACAATGGACATGATGTTATTGTGTATATCATACAAAGTAATATAGGAATTGTCACTGATAGGCGATGCATCTGAAATGCTGAAATTTGTTGCAGCAGATATGATGGGGGATTTGTTTAAATCGATGCACCGCCTTGGAAGTTTAAAAGCCTCTTAAAAGTAGAGAAACAGCGGCAGCCGGAGACACAGTGTCGAGCATTGCCTGCATATTTGTGATGATAATAACAAAGTCCATTATTGTGACGATTTCTTTTGGAGTACCGTAGTATTCGAAACCTAGCTTAATAGTTTGCGCCTGCTATCAGCTGATCGGTGACGTAATGCAAATGCGTTTTTTGCTCTAACTTGCTGTGAACCGAAATAAGTGTTTAGTTACACACTTTGTGACTACTCGTGCCGAGATAGTCAACTGACTGTAAAGTAAGATTTTTTGTTAGTGAACAATATGTTATTTTATGGTTTATGTTCTAATGCGAATTCTTCAGAGAGCTTGTGTTTTGTAATCAATTAAAGCCTGGTTATTAACAAATAACAGAATGTTTCATAATTAGGCATCACAATTTAATTGATTACAAATTTATTGCTGACTGATCTGAAGTTATTCAACTGCTGACTGCTCTAATGGATCGCCTTCTGAAACCTAAAGACTTGACTACTGAACCGACTGATCCTGATGCTTCCAGAGCTTTCAAGTATTGGCTAGCAACATTTCAAAACTTCGTCGACGCTGTTGCTGCAGCTAGCGAAAACAACGAAAATGATGATGCAAGACAGTTGAATAAACGAAGGCTTCTGGTTAATTTTCTGTCTCCTGCGATATATCCGTATGTCGAAGATATTAACAATTACGACGAAGCTATTCAAACACTCAAAAATCTGTACGTAAAGCCGAAAAATAAGATCTTTTCGCGACACGTTTTGGCAACTAGAAAACAACAACCTGGAGAATCTATCGAAGAATTCCTTCAAAGTCTTAAGATACTCTCTAAAGATTGCACCTTGGAGGCAGTGACTGCAGAGCAATACAGAGAAGACTTAATCCAAGACGCTTTTATTAATGGACTGTCGTCGTCCGTAATACGACAGCGCTTGCTTGAAAAAGATGAACTTAATCTGCAACAAACCTACGAACTTGCTTCTTCTCTCAATAGAGCCCAGCAACAATCATCGGCTTACGCTTCCTTAGCCGCTTTCGTTCCCAAAGAAACGGCTTCAGCTCCAACACAGGAAGAACTACTACCTTCTTGCTCTGCTGCAGGCACTTCTGCACAAAAATGCTATTTCTGTGGAGAGGTCTATCATAGTCGTACCAAATGCCCTGCTCGCTCTGCTGAATGCTTTCTATGCGGCAAAAAGGGTCACTTCGCTAAAGTATGTCAGTCCAAAAACTCAAGTTCTAAAGGGCGACGTGTCGCAGCTGCGCTTCCATCTTCGTACCTTGCTACCTTAGCAGGAGCACCCCCCTGCCTCAGCAACTCCGTGGTGAGCCTCAAGATCAAAGATCAAATTTCACAAGCTTTAATCGATACCGGAGCATCCGAAAGCTTTATTCATGCCGATTTTGTAAAAAAACTGAACCTCAATCCACAAGGCGGAGCTACTGAAGTTGCTTTAGCTTCCACCTCAAACTCTGCTAAAATCAATGGATTTATTGAGGAAATGCTTCCGTTTTAGGCAACGATTATCTTCTTAAACTGGGGGTTATTGACAAACTATGCGCAGACGTCATACTGGGACAGGATTTTCTCAAAATTCATGAATCTGTCACCATTGAAATGGGAGGCACGCAACCTTCCATTACAATATGCAACGAAGAAAGAGGGAAGACAACCTGCAATGTGTCTGTGGCTAAAGTAACACCGCCTCGACTATTCCAATTTCTAGATAACAAGATCAAGCCGATCGCTACCAAATCCAGAAAGTTCAACTCTGAAGATAAAAGGTTTATTGACGAAGAAATTGAAAATCTTTTAAGTAAAGGCATAATTGAACCTTCCAAGTCTCCCTGGCGTGCACAAGTGCTAGTGACCAAGAACGAAAGGCACAAAAGAAGAATGGTCATCGATTACTCTCAAACGATTAATCGGTATACTTACTTGGATGCGTATCCTCTTCCTCGTATCGACGAACAAGCTCATGAACTGGCTCAGTGTAGAATTTTCAGCACCTTAGATCTTAAGTCTGCTTACTATCAAGTTCCTATCGCAGAAGAAGACCGTCCTTACACCGCTTTTGAAGCTGGAGGGAAGTTGTATCAATACAATAGACTGCCCTTCGGTTTAACTAATGCAGTTTCGGCCTTTCAAAGAATAATGGATTCACTGATTCAGCGACATAAACTGAAAAGAACATACGTTTATGTGGACAACATCACAGTGGCTGGTGAGACCCAAGAAATTCACGATTTGAACTTGAAAGCATTGTTAAAGGCTGCTTCAGAGGCCAACCTGACGTTCAATGAAAGCAAGTCTACGTTTTCTGTACCCGTTATTGATGTGCTAGGTTACAGAATATCACACGGACAGATAAAACCCGATCCTGAACGCCTGAGACCTTTAGTGGAATTGCCTATTCCAAAAACTACTGCCGAGCTCAAAAGATGCGTAGGCATGTTTGCGTACTACGCTCGCTGGATTAAGGACTACTCATCCAAGATCAAATTGCTGATTCCTGAAAATACCTCACTTCCTTTAAGCTCCAAGGCTGTCGAGGTGTTTGAGTCTTTGCGGAAAGATCTTTTGAATGCGTGTTTGGGTAACATCGATGATAAAGAACCATTCACAGTTGAGTGCGACGCGTCTAACTTCGCAATTGCTGCAGTTTTAAATCAAAATGGACGCCCAGTAGCGTTCATGTCTAGGACGTTGTCTCCCGGTGAATGCAACTACTCTACCGTTGAAAAGGAAGCAACTTCTATTATTGAAGCTATACGCAAGTGGGCTCACTATTTGCACGGGCGTACGTTTACATTGGTCACCGACCAACGGTCCTACCAGAAGGGGAAAAGTGAAAAATGCAAAGATTCAATCATGGAGAGCTGAACTTGGAACATTTTCATATACAATTCAACATAAACCGGGATCAGAAAATGTACCTCCCGATACAATGTCCAGAGTATGCGGTGCATTGCTGCCTGAAAGTTCTCTGAAAGAAATACACAAAGTTCTAGGACACCCAGGAGCTGCAAGACTGTCTCACTTCGTGCGAAGTAAAAATCTAACGTATTCCATGGATGACATTCGCCAAGTATGTTCGCAATGTAAAGACTGCGCAGAACTGAAGCCTAGATTCTTCATAAAGGACAAGCAAGTGCTAATCAAAGCGTCTCAGCCGTGGGAACGCGTAAGCATGGATTTTAAAGGGCCCCTGCGATCTACCAAAAATCGGTACTTACTTGTACTGATCGATGAGTTGAGCAGATTCCCGTTTGCGTTTCCTTGTCGAGATCTAAGCACAAAAACTGTGATATCGTGCCTATCGACTCTTTTCAGTTTGTTTGGTTTTCCAGCATACATCCACAGCGACAGAGGAAGTTCTTTTATGTCACGAGAAATAAATACATACTTGCACGAAAGAGGAATAGCAACCAGCCACTCCACCCCTTACCACCCAACGGGGAATTCGCAATGTGAAAGGCTTAATCAAACGCTGTGGAAAACCATTCAACTGATGCTGAGAACGCAAAAACTTGATGAGGAACTGTGGGAAACAGTCCTTCCAGAAGCGTTACACTCCATTCGGTCTCTGCTCTGTACCGCTACCAACGCCACACCCCACGAACGCTTTCTTCCATTTACAAGGCGTTCCATGTTTGGTCGATCATTACCTTCATGGTTAATAAATCCTGGTGTGATTCTGATAAGAAAACATAATCGAAACAAAGATGAACCCTTCTGCGAAGAAGTAGAAGTTCTTCACGCCAACCCAAGCTATGCTTATGTGAGATTTCCCGATGGCAGAGAAACCACTGTGTCAACCAACGATTTAGCTCCTCAAGGTACATCTCCAAACAAAGAAACTGAATCGACAGCACTTACTCCAACTATTGAACATTCTGAACATGAACAATCTGAACGTGATCCCGTAATAAATGAACGTTTTGATGCTACAGAAACAGTGCCTTCTTCAGAGACTATTGTTAAAGAACCTGTTGCCCTTCGCCGATCTACTCGGCTTCGAAAAGCTGTTGACAGATATGGCGCTGTGCCATATCAGTAAACTATATTTTGATGGTGTAGGCTTAGTACTTTATTCTTATTGTTAGTATATTATTTTCTTCTACGTCCGCTAGTACTCTGTTTGTGACACAACTTTTGATTAATTTTACGCCAAACTAAGTGGGGAGGATTGTGACGATTTCTTTTGGAGTACCGTAGTATTCGAAACCTAGCTTAATAGTTTGCGCCTGCTATCAGCTGATCGGTGACGTAATGCAAATGCGTTTTTTGCTCTAACTTGCTGTGAACCGAAATAAGTGTTTAGTTACACACTTTGTGACTACTCGTGCCGAGATAGTCAACTGACTGTAAAGTAAGATTTTTTGTTAGTGAACAATATGTTATTTTATGGTTTATGTTCTAATGCGAATTCTTCAGAGAGCTTGTGTTTTGTAATCAATTAAAGCCTGGTTATTAACAAATAACAGAATGTTTCATAATTAGGCATCACAATTGTAGCTCACGGCGTCCAGGCAAGGAAAAATGGGGAGCAGGAGGTTGTAGGAAGGTGTGACTGCGGGGTGCTGAAACAGTGGCAAGTGCTGAAGAACTGAAATGAGGACAAGATACTGTTGTACTTGCTATTGATGATGATGATGAGTTATTACGTAGGGCAGACACTTCCAACTTCAAAGCATTCACTTCTTAAAGAAGTATCGACATAGCATCATGGTCAGATCTAGAAGAATGACCAAAGGCACTGAGCATCACAGAATCGGCAATTTTGGAAAGTTCTTCCAAGGAATTATTTTGAAATGCGGCCAATATTGACTGGACAGATGGAGGTAGTCTAGTCATGAACTCAGACTTTAAGAACCAGGTGATGGTTTGATCATTTGGGTTGTAGTTGCCCATAATTTGCTTTAGTGAACTAAGTAGCTCTGTCGGAGTCCGATCGCCCATGCCAGGGGATTTTCGAAAATACTCCAATTTTAAATGTAAGGAAATGGTGTAAGCATCAATAAGTAGAGCTTTCAAATCACAAAAACTGTGATAAGTTTGATGGAGGCCTAATGAGACTTTGTGAAACTGATCTGGAGAAAGACACTTGATCAATTCAAAATATAATGCTTCATCGGAGAGTTGTCGGTTGAAATAACGTGCCTCAAAAGTGTGAAAGAAAATGTCAAATTTAAGATTTGGGTTGTTCTGAATAATGACAGTGGGTGCCATAGAACTTTGTGACAAAGTTTGTGAAAAACGATTAGAAACAGGTGAGCTGGAAAGAGAAGTAGGAGGAAGAACTGCTGATGTAGAAGGATGGAGGGATTGGGCAGTAGGCGTGGTGTCCTGTGATTGTATAGCACCGGTAGTGTGTGTTGAATGTGACTCAGATTCACTTACAGATCTATCATTGTCTCCCATATTGGCCAAGTATACGCGTTTACTTCTCAAAAAATAAGGAGGACTATTCATAAAAAAGAAAATCAAAGCAATAACACAAGTACAGCAAAATATATTCATACATCTGGGTAGGCCTAAGCAGGTAAAACTGTCAAGAATCGGCTAGTGGTATTGGTATATGTATAGAAAATAGATAGTAGTAAAGCCTCCGTTGAAAAGGCTGCAAAATTACTCGAAATGAAATAACCTAGTGTAAAACAGTAAAAACTAGATGGCAGCTGCAAGCACCCGCTTATGGCTTCCCGATCAAGCTTACTAGGGACCCAAACGTCTAAGGGAACAGCACAGCGACTTCGCTTTTACAACTTAAAAAAACAACAAATCCCTGCAAAGTATAGGTGGGCATTATCACACATGAAGTAAGTTTTATTTCCTGCAGCCTGTGCTCCAGAAACTTAATAATATTGTAACGACTTTTTACATTTCTGCAATACAGTCATCGAAATCTCAATAAAACTATTATCCTTAAATTTCTTCACGTGTACAGTGATGATGCTGCACAAAACCTCAAATCTTCATTATACTCGCCATATTACGCCCAAGCGTGTAACGAGTGGCGGAGCCCACCTACGCGGCGCAGCGCTTGGGCTACACAACTCCGAACAAACGTCGCAACGGTGGCGAGCCGTTGGCGACACTGTGACGATTTGGCCGACCAGGCAATTGAACCTCACACCTCCCGCACCGATAGGCTGGGCTTAGCAACTGAGCTAATCGGCTGGCACAATGCTACACAAGTCTGCAGCAAAATCATCTTGTTTGTCTGACATTTCCAACAAGCTGGCAAATCTTGCAGTAAATTCAAACAATAAACGCCATGATTCTTGAAGGATTTGTGCAGCTGCAAGGACGACTGCATTCACACAAAACGAAATTAAATCATGGAACTTGTGCTCGTTTCTAAGGGCCAAGAAATCGCGGCATAAAATGGGATGTATTATTTTGATATATCAAAAAATGAAGTTACAAAGTAAAAATTGCGAGATTTTAAAT
Source organism: Trididemnum miniatum (assembly GCA_964006365.1). Classification (NCBI taxonomy): domain Eukaryota; kingdom Metazoa; phylum Chordata; class Ascidiacea; order Aplousobranchia; family Didemnidae; genus Trididemnum; species Trididemnum miniatum. The sequence continues at coordinate 25,206,176 of OZ023234.1, forward strand.
AAACAGAAATTACGAAAAAAGATCTACATTTACTTGCCATTAACATGTTTTTTATTCAGAAACTCATTAACAACAATTTATTCAAGAATTTTTTGAAAAGGATGGCATACACCGCATTAAAGCAGTTTGAATAAATATAAAAAAAGAATGTTTGACTTTTTCGTCTTTCTGCCGCTCTCAACTAGGGCTTATTTTAAGGGTAGGACTTACATTAAAATCATCCTCAAAAATCACGCTAGGTTTTATTTTGCGGGTAGGTCTTATTATCGGGGAAACACGGCAATTACAACCAATTTCGCGAAACCACAAGCTTGATAATCTGATAGCGGATTATGCTAGCTATTACTCTAGCAAACTCTTCGCCGCAATGCGAACACAGTTTCAATGCGAGGAATCTGCAAAGCTAAGTCATGAGTCCAATGCACCAACCACTTGGCCAATTCCCATGTGCCCCTTATTGCTGATTAAAACGTCACTTTAACCACAAACTCATACGGCTCACTCACAAATGAAAAAGTTTTAAGCCAAAATAGCTCAAAAACATGTTTCCCTATTGCCCTCTAACGGATTACATAAATTTGCTTGACTTTCATGAGGTTTCCTGAAATTTCACGTTTTTTACGTTTGACTCCAAGTCAGGTGCTCTGGAGTAACCCTTCATTATATTGATATTTTACCCACATTGAGATAAATATCCTCCGATAATTTGAAGGTCCTAGCTGTTGTCATTTAACAGTTATGAGCATGTGAACATTTTCCTATTATTGACTTTTGACCCCAAACCACTTGACTGCCACCCCCGCAAGTTGTGAGACCCAAGTTTACGTCGAGGTCTATCATCCCTGAACATTTCAAGCCTCTAGCATCAGCTCTTCAAATGCCCTAGACTGCGCAAGATTGGCAACATTTATCGGTTTTTTGACCTTTGATCATGAGTCTCGTGACATAGAACGTTCATGGTTGGTACAGTGCAAGAACATATCAAGACACACCAATCCTATCAAATTCAAGTTCTTATGCGTTTTGAATGAATAGTTATACGCCGAACGACATATTTGCGTATTTGACCTTTGACCCCAAGTGACGTCACGCAAAACTAATCATTGCTGGTGCTTTTGTACTCTGGTTGAGATGCATCTGCTCCGTAAATTTGAAGGTCCTACCAGCTGCCATTCACAAGTTATTAGCGTTTGATCAAACTATTTGTCAATTTAATTGATTGACGTTTGACCTTTGACCTGTTGACCGCCAACCCCAAAAAGCTGTTAGGCACAAGTTCACATGGAGGTCTATCATCCCTGAGAATTTCAAGTCTCTAGCATCAGCGGTTCAAAAACCTTAGGCTGCAGAAAAAACTGCTGAGGTTCGTTGATTTGACCTTTGACCCTAAGTGACGTCACGATCAGGTCATTGTTGTGCATATTTTTGTTCCCCACATTAATATGCATATACTGTGAAAATGTAAAGGTCCTACCTGTAGTCATTCAAAAGTTATTAGGTTTTGGTAAATTTGGTTGTTTGACCTTTGACCTTTAACCTGACGACCGCCACCCCCCAAAAGTTGTTAGGCACAAGTTCCCAATAGGATCTACCATCCCTGAACATTTCAAGTCTCTAGCATCAGCGGTTCAAAAGCCTTAGGCTGCGCAAGATTGGCAACACTTCCCGATTTTTTTGACCTTTGACCCCGAGTCACGTGACATAGAACGTTTATAGTTGGTACACTGCAAGGACGTATCAAGACACACCAACCCTATTAATTTCAAGTTCCTATGTGTTTTCCATCAATAGTTATACGCCAAACGACATATTTGCGTATTTGACCTTTGACCCCAAGTGACGTCACGCAAAACTAATCACTGTTGGTGCTTTTGTACCCTCGTTGAGATGCATCTGCTCCGTAAACTTGAAGGTCCTACCAGTTGCCATTCACAAGTTATTAGCGTTTGATCAGAGTTTTGATCATTTTATTTGATTGACGTTTGACCTTTAACCTTATGACCGCCACCCCCCAAAAGTTGTTAGGCACAAGTTCACATGGAGGTCTATCATCCCTGGGAATTTCAAGTATCTAGCATCAGCGGTTCAAAAGCCTTAGGCTGCACAAAAATCTGTTAAGATTCGTTGATTTGACCTTTGACCCTAAATGACGTCACGAACAGATCATTGTTATGCATATAATTGTTCCCCACATTGATATGCATGTACTGTGAAAATTTGAAGGTCCTACCTGTAGTCATTTAAAAGATATTAGGTTTTGGTAAATTTGGTTTTTTGACCTTTGACCTTTAACCTGACGACCGCCACCCCCCAAAAGTTGTTAGGCACAAGTTCCCAATAAGATCTACCATCCCTGAAAATTTCAAGTCTCTAGCATCAGCGGTTCAAAAGCCTTAGGCTGCACAAAATTTGGTGTTGAAAAAAAAAAAAAAAAAAAAAAAAAAGAAAAAACTAGATGGCAGCTGCAAGCACCCGCTTATGGCTTCCCGATCAAGCTTACTAGGGACCCAAACGTCTAAGGGAACAGCACAGCGACTTCGCTTTTACAACTTAAAAAAACAACAAATCCCTGCAAAGTATAGGTGGGCATTATCACACATGAAGTAAGTTTAATTTCCTGCAGCCTGTGCTCCAGAAACTTAATAATATTGTAACGACTTTTTCATTTCTGTAACGTCTAAGGGAACAGGTGATTGACTTCGCTTTTACAACTTAAAAAAACAACAAATCCCTGCAAAGTATAGGTGGGCATTATCACACATGAAGTAAGTTTGATTTCCTGCAGCCTGTGCTCCATAAACTTAATAATATTGTAACGACTTCTTACATTTCTGTAATACAGTCATCGAAATCTCAATAAAACTATTATCCTTAAATTTCTTCACGTGTACAGTGATGATGCTGCACAAAAAATCAAAACTTCATTATACTCGCGATATTACGCCCAAGCGTGTAACGAGTGGCGGAGCCACCTACGCGGCGCAGCGCTTGGGCTACACAACTCCGAACAAACGTCGCAACGGCGGCGAGCCGTTGGCGATACTGTGACGATTTGGCCGACCACGCAATTGAACCTCACACCTCCCGCACCGATAGGCTGGGCTTAGCAACTGAGCTAATCGGCTGGCACAATGCTACACAAGTCTGCAGCAAAATCATCTTGTTTGTCTGACATTTCCAACAAGTTGGCAAATCTTGCAGTAAATTCAAACAATAAACGCCATGATTCTTGAAGGATTTGTGCAGCTGCAAGGACGACTGCATTCACACAAAACGAAATTAAATCATGGAGCTTGTGCTCGTTTCTAAGGGCCAAGAAATCGCGGCATAAAATGGGATGTATTATTTTGATATATCAAAAAATGAAGTTACAAAGTAAAAGTTACGAGATTTTAAATAAACAGAAATTACGAAAAAAGATCTACATTTACTTGCCATTAACATGTTTTTTATTCAGAAACTCATTAACAACAATTTATTCAAGAATTTTTTGAAAAGGATGGCATACACCGCATTAAAGCAGTTTGAATAAATATAAAAAAAGAATGTTTGACTTTTTCGTCTTTCTGCCGCTCTCAACTAGGGCTTATTTTAAGGGTAGGACTTACATTAAAATCATCCTCAAAAATCACGCTAGGTTTTATTTTGCGAGTAGGTCTTATTATCGGGGAAACACGGCAATTACAACCAATTTCGCGAAAAAACAAGCTTGATAATCTGATAGCGGACTATGCTAGCTATTACTCTAGCAAACTCTTCGCCGCAATGCGAACACAGTTTCAATGCGAGGAATCCACAAAGCTAAGTCATGAGTCCAATGCACCAACCACTTGGCCAATTCCCATGTGCCCCTTATTGCTGATTAAAACGTCACTTTAACCACAAACTCATACGGCTCACTCACGAATGAAAAAGTTTTAAGCCAAAATAGCTCAAAAACATGTTTCCCTACTGCCCTCTAACGGATTACATAACTTTGCTTGACTTTCATGAGGTTTCCTGAAATTTCACGTTTTTTACGTTTGACTCCAAGTCAGGCGCTCTGGAGTAACCCTTCATTATATTGATATTCTATCCACATTGAGATAAATATCCTCCGATAATTTGAAGGTCCTAGCTGTTGTCATTTAACAGTTATGAGCTTGTGAACATTTTCCTATTATTGACTTTTGACCCCAAACCACTTGACTGCCACCACCCGCAAGTTGTGAGACACAAGTTTACGTCGAGGTCTATCATCCCTGAGCATTTCAAGCCTCTAGCATCAGCGGTTGAAATGCCCTAAACTGCGCAAGATTGGCAACATTTATCGGTTTTTTGACCTTTGATCATGAGTCACGTGACATAGAGCGTTCATGGTTGGTACACTGCAAGGATATATCAAGACACACCAACCCTATCAATTTCAAGTTCTTATGTGTTTTGAATGAATAGTTATACGCCAAACGACATATTTGCGTATTTGACCTTTGACCCCAAGTGACGTCACGCAAAACTAATCTTTGCTGGTGCTTTTGTACTCTGGTTGAGATGCATCTGCTCTGTAAATTTGAAGGTCCTACCAGTTGCCATTCACAAGTTATTAGCGTTTGATCAAACTATTTGTCAATTTAATTGATTGACGTTTGACCTTTGACCTGTTGACCGCCACCTCCCAAAAGTTGTTAGGCACAAGATCACATGGAGGTCTATCATCCCTGAGAATTTCAAGTATCTAGCATCAGCGGTTCAAAAACCTTCAAATGCACAAAAAACTGTTGAGGTTCGTTGATTTGACCTTTGACCCTAAGTGACGTCACGAACAGGTCATTGTTGTGCATATTTTTGTTCCCCACATTGATATGCATATACTGTGAAAATGTGAAGGTCCTACCTGTAGTCATTCAAAAGTTATTAGGTTTTGGTAAATTTGGTTGTTTGACCTTTGACCTTTAACCTGACGACCGCCACCCCCCAAAAGTTGTTAGGCACAAGTTCCCAATACGATCTACCATCCGTGAACATTTCAAGTCTCTAGCATCAGCGGTTCAAAAACCTTAGGCTGCGCAATATTGGCAACACTTCCCGATTTTTTTGACCTTTGACCCCGAGTCACGTGACATAGAACGTTTATAGTTGGTACACTGCAAGGACATATCAAGACACACCAACCCTATCAATTTCAAGTTCCTATGTGTTTTCCATCAATAGTTATACGCCAAACGACATATTTGCGTATTTGACCTTTGACCCCAAGTGACGTCACGCAAAACTAATCACTGTTGGTGCTTTTGTACCCTTGTTGAGATGCATCTGCTCCATAAACTTGAAGGTCCTACCAGTTGCCATTCACAAGTTATTAGCGTTTGATCAGAATTTTGATCATTTTATTTGATTGACATTTGACCTTTGATCTGTTGACCGCCACCCCCCAAAAGCTGTTAGGCACAAGTTCACATGGAGGTCTATCATCCCTGGGAATTTCAAGTATCTAGCATCAGCGGTTCAAAAGCCTTAGGCTGCACAAAAATCTGTTAAGATTCGTTGATTTGACCTTTGACCCTAAGTGACGTCACGAACAGGTCATTGTTATGCATATAATTATTCCCCACATTGATATGCATATACTGTGAAAATTTGAAGGTCCTACCTGTAGTCATTCAAAAGATATTAGGTTTTGGTAAATTTGGTTTTTTGACCTTTGACCTTTAACCTGACGACCGCCACCCCCCAAAAGTTGTTAGGCACAAGTTCCCAATAGGATCTACCATCCCTGAACATTTCAAGTCTCTAGCATCAGCGGTTCAAAAACCTTAAACTGCGCAAGATTGGCAACACTTCCCAATTTTTTCGACCTTTGACCCCGAGTCACGTGACATAGAACGTTTATAGTTGGTACACTGCAAGGACATATCAAGACACACCAACCCTATTAATTTCAAGTTCCTATGTGTTTTCCATCAATAGTTATTTGCCAAACGACATATTTGCGTATTTGACCTTTGACCCCAAGTGACGTCACACAAAACTAATCACTGTTGGTGCTTTTGTACCCTCGTTGAGATGCATCTGCTCCGTAAACTTGAAGGTCCTACCAGTTGCCATTCACAAGTTATTAGCGTTTGATCAGATTTTTGATCATTTTATTTGATTGACGTTTGACCTTTAACCTTATGACCGCCACCCCCCAAAAGCTGTTAGGCACAAGTTCACATGGAGGTCTATCATCCCTGGGAATTTCAAGTCTCTAGCATCAGCGGTTCAAAAACCTTAGGCTGCACAAAAATCTGTTAAGATTCGTTGATTTGACCTTTGACCCTAAGTGACGTCACGAACAGGTCATTGTTATGCATATAATTATTCCCCACATTAATATGCATATACTGTGAAAATTTGAAGGTCCTACCTGTAGTCATTCAAAAGATATTAGGTTTTGGTAAATTTGGTTTTTTGACCTTTGACCTTTAACCTGACGACCGCCAACCCCCAAAAGTTGTTAGGCACAAGTTCCCAATAAGATCTACCATCCCTGAAAATTTCAAGTCTCTAGCATCAGCGGTTCAAAAGCCTTAGGCTGCACAAAATTTGGTGTTGAAAAAAAAAAAAAAAAAAAAAAAGAAAAAAAAAAAAAAAAGAATTTTTCGGAAACAAAATATTTTTTATCTAGAAAGTGGGGGGCTGCCGGGGAAAGTTAGGGCGACCAAGGTGTAGACCTAGGTGGGACACACATTTGAACTCTAGGTCACTTTTGAATTGGAACAGTAGTTTAGCAGCTACAGCTGCTGGAAGTGTCAAAAAGTGCACAAATGGCCAAACAAAACTAGATGGCAGCTGCAAGCACCCGCTTATGGCTTCCCGATCAAGCTTACTAGGGACCCAAACGTCTAAGGGAACAGCAGAGCGACTTCGCTTTTTCAATTTAAAAAAACAACAAATCCGTGCAAAGTATAGGTGGGCAATATCACGAATGAAGTAAGTTTAATTTCCTGCCGCCTGTGCTCCAGAAACTTAATAATATTGTAACGACTTTTTACATTTCTGTAATACAGTCATCGAAATCTCAATAAAACTATTATCCTTAAATTTCTTCACGTGTACAGTGATAATCCTGCACAAAAAATCAAATCTTCATTATACTCGCCATATTACGCCCAAGCGTGTAACGAGTGGCGGAGCCCACCTACGCGGCGCAGCGCTTGGGCTACAAAGCTCCGAACAAACGTCGCATCGCAACGGTGGCGAGCCGTTGGCGACACTGTGACGATTTGGCAGACCCGGCAATCGAACCTCACACCTCCTGCACCGATAGGGTGGGCTTAGCAACTGAGCTCATCGGCCGGCACAATGCTACACAAGTCTGCAGCAAAATCATCTTGTTTGTCTGACATTTCAAACAAGCTGGCAAGTCTTGCAGTAAATTCAAACAATAAACGCCATGATTCTTCAAGGGTTTGTGCAGCTGCAAGGACGACTGCATTCACACAAAACGAAATTAAATCATCGAGCTTGTGTTCGTTTCTAGGGGCAAGAAATCGCCGCATAAAACTCACTTTTAAAGCAGCGATTACAGTGCTTAACAATCTGCGCAAAAATTAAAGGCTGCAATATTTCGCATGTGACTTCGCCCAAAGTATTGCAGATAAATCAATTGAAGTCACACTTGTTGATAAGTTGAAACTTAGAAGTAACAACTTAGTACTTACTTATGAATGGCAGTTTTTTAGCAACTTAAAAAGTAAAACGACTGATAAACCAACAGTGCTCGCATTAGATAAAAGGGCTGTGACTGCTTCAACGAAAACTTGGACACTGATCAAGGTACAGCCAAACCGTTTTGATTTTGTCCAGTTACCCAATTGCATAAGGCGTGAATGAAATAAGGCAAACAAGTGCTAATTACAACCAACTTCGCGAAACCACAAGCCTGATGATGTGATAGCCGACTATGCTAGCTATTACTTTAACAAACTCTTCGCCGCAATGCGAACACAGTTTCAATGCGGGGAATTCATTGGAGCTTGTGCTCGTTTCTAAGGGCCAAGAAATCGCGGCATAAAATGGGATGTATTATTTTGATATATCAAAAAATGAAGTTACAAAGTAAAAATTACGAGATTTTAAATAAACAGAAATTACGAAAAAAGATCTACATTTACTTGCCATTAACATGTTTTTTATTCAGAAACTTATTAACAACAATTTATTCATGAATTTTTTGAAAAGGATGGCATACACCGCATTAAAGCAGTTTGAATAAATATAAAAAAAGAATGTTTGACTTTTTCGTCTTTCTGCCGCTCTCAACTAGGGCTTATTTTAAGGGTAGGGCTTACATTAAAACCATCCTCAAAAATCACGCTAGGTTTTATTTTGCGGGTAGGTCTTATTATCGGGGAAACACGGCAATTACAACCAATTTCGCGAAAAAACAAGCTTGATAATCTGATAGCGGACTATGCTAGCTATTACTCTAGCAAACTCTTCGCCGCAATGCGAATACAGTTTCAATGCGAGGAATCCACAAAGCTAAGTCATGAGTCCAATACACCAACCACTTGGCCAATTCCCATGTGCCCCTTATTGCTGCTTAAAACGTCAGTTTGACCACAAACTCATACGGCTCACTCACGAATGAAAAAGTTTTAAGCCAAAATAGCTCAAAAACATGTTTCCCTACTGCCCTCTAACGGATTACATAACTTTGCTTGACTTTCATGAGGTTTCCTGAAATTTCACGTTTTTTACGTTTGACTCCAAGTCAGGCGCTCTGGAGTAACCCTTCATTATATTGATATTTTACCCACATTGAGATAAATATCCTCCGATAATTTGAAGGTCCTAGCTGTTGTCATTTAACAGTTATGAGCTTGTGAACATTTTCTTATTATTGACTTTTGACCCCAAACCACTTGACTGCCACCCCCCGCAAGTTGTGAGACCCAAGTTTACGTCGACGTCTATCATCCCTGAACATTTCAAGCCTCTAGCATCAGCGGTTGAAATGCCCTAGACTGCGCAAGATTGGCAACATTTATCGGTTTTTTGACCTTTGATCATGAGTCACGTGACATAGAGCGTTCATGGTTGGTACACTGCAAGGACATATCAAGACACACCAACCCTATCAATTTCAAGTTCTTATGTGTTTTGAATGAATAGTTATACGCCAAACGACATATTTGCGTATTTGACCTTTGACCCCAAGTGACGTCACGCAAAACTAATCTTTGCTGGTGCTTTTGTACTCTGGTTGAGATGCATCTGCTCTGTAAATTTGAAGGTCCTACCAGTTGCCATTCACAAGTTATTAGCGTTTGATCAAACTATTTGTCAATTTAATTGATTGACGTTTGACCTTTGACCTGTTGACCGCCACCTCCCAAAAGTTGTTAGGCACAAGATCACATGGAGGTCTATCATCCCTGGGAATTTCAAGTATCTAGCATCAGCGGTTCAAAAGCCTTAGGCTGCACAAAAATCTGTTAAGATTCGTTGATTTGACCTTTGACCCTAAGTGACGTCACGAACAGGTCATTGTTGTGCATATTTTTGTTCCCCACATTGATATGCATATACTGTGAAAATTTGAAGGTCCTACCTGTCGTCATTCAAAAGTTATTAGGTTTTGGTAAATTTGGTTGTTTGACCTTTGACCTTTAACCTGACGACCGCCACCCCCCAAAAGTTGTTAGGCACAAGTTCCCAATAGGATCTACCATCCCTGAACATTTCAAGTCTCTAGCATCAGCGGTTCAAAAACCTTAGGCTGCGCAATATTGGCAACATTTTTCGGTTTTTTCGACCTTTGACCCCGAGTCACGTGACATAGAACGTTTATAGTTGGTACACTGCAAGGACATATCAAGACACACCAACCCTATCAATTTCAAGTTCCTATGTGTTTTCCATCAATAGTTATACGCCAAACGACATATTTGCGTATTTGACCTTTGACCCCAAGTGACGTCACACAAAACTAATCACTGTTGGTGCTTTTGTACCCTCGTTGAGATGCATCTGCTCCGTAAACTTGAAGGTCCTACCAGTTGCCATTCACAAGTTATTAGCGTTTGATCAGAATTTTGATCATTTTATTTGATTGACGTTTGACCTTTAACCTTATGACCGCCACCCCCCAAAAGTTGTTAGGCACAAGTTCACATGGAGGTCTATCATCCCTGGGAATTTCAAGTCTCTAGCATCAGCGGTTCAAAAGCCTTAGGCTGCACAAAAATCTGTTAAGATTCGTTGATTTGACCTTTGACCCTAAGTGACGTCACGAACAGGTCATTGTTATGCATATAATTATTCCCCACATTAATATGCATATACTGTGAAAATTTGAAGGTCCTACCTGTAGTCATTTAAAAGATATTAGGTTTTGGTAAATTTGGTTTTTTGACCTTTGACCTTTAACCTGACGACCGCCAACCCCCAAAAGTTGTTAGGCACAAGTTCCCAATAAGATCTACCATCCCTGAAAATTTCAAGTCTCTAGCATCAGCGGTTCAAAAGCCTTAGGCTGCACAAAATTTGGTGTTGAAAAAAAAAAAAAAAAAAAAAAAAAAGAAAAAAAAAAAAAAAAAAAAAAAAAAAAGAATTTTTCGGAAACAAAATATTTTTTATCTAGAAAGTGGGGGGCTGCCGGGGAAAGTTAGGGCGACCAAGGTGTAGACCTAGGTGGGACACACATTTGAACTCTAGGTCACTTTTGAATTGGAACAGTAGTTTAGCAGCTACAGCTGCTGGAAGTGTCAAAAAGTGCACAAATGGCCAAACAAAAGTAATATGGCTTCCCTTTTCGGGAAGCCATAAAAAAGTAATATGGCTTCCCTTTTCGGGAAGCCATAATAAACTCTAGCCAACTTATAAACAAAGTCCAACGTATTTGACGGCACTGGTAGGGTCTGTTAATTCAGCAGTACCGCAAGACAGTTTTAATGTTTAATAAGTTGTTGGGTAGGTACTGATATGTTCAAGCGTCGGGGTCACCACTTTGTAGACTTGAGTATCTACAAACTATCCAGTATCCACTCACCAGTAACCGAGATGAACTTTAGCTAACTGACAGACTTGGTTGATCGATTAATCTTCTTGAATAATATTCCAGTATTGAACAAGGTTTTCAAATGTTGTTCCTTTTGGTGAAGCTTCGTAACTTAATATCTTCTTGATTTATTCAATGTTTAATAGAAACCATAAAACTAGGTGAATTACTTTGCTAGCTGTAACAGCACGAAAAATAACACGTTTAGCTGAATTCCATCCAAAACTACTGTTTTTCCCGCCATGGGCGAAGAGATAGCGTAATTGCGTGGGGATTCCCCACAGCAGCAACTAATACTATAACACAGCAACATAGAATAAACAATGTGTAGTGGCCAGTAGGAGGCTGCTACACATGTTCAATTTATGCGGGCTTCAGACCCACGGTTCTTGCTTCTAGTTGCTGTTACCCCACCGTACAAACAAAATTTTAAAGGAGGCATCTCTGGATTTAAGCTCTTTCCTGGGTTTTAATTTCGATAGTAGAGCTATTAAGTTTCAAACATATTCATGCAGCGGCAACATTGTAGAAATAAACGCGTAAATTAGCCCCCCCAGGGCCCCCCTTGAAACAAAAAAGTGGGGGGACCAGGGGCCCCTCGGTCCCCCCCTCCCCCGGTTCCGCCATCTATGCGAATAGGCTATTAACTGCATTCAAAAGAGAAGTGACTAGTGAGGAGTGCCAACGAGCAGCAATTTTTCTAAAACGAGACATTTTTAAAAAGCCAAGCGCCGCATTCTTGAATCCCAAATTATGCATAACCTTATATAATAGTAAGATGCAAAAAATCGGCTTTGCTGTTTTGAAAGCATAGGCATAAATAAGCAAACAAATAAATTATAAATAAATAACTAAGGTTGTTCTCAAATTATTTCGAATTAAAAATTCAACAGTATTTGAAGGAGACTGCGAAGTGAGCTTGCGCTCTTCGAGTCAGCAGCTACCCGGAATAGGACTAATCTCTTCAGTTTCTTCTTCAAAATGCATCCTATAAGGTTACTCGAGTTCGTGATCGTAAAGCAACCTTTAAATTTCAAAGAGACCTTGAAGCACGGAAAAGCACTTAAAATTACTGCGAACACGTACAGAATTATGTACAATTTAATCTTAATTTCTCCATTCGAGCAAAATACAGTGCGATTTTGATTGCCATTTCCTTGAAATTATTTTTTGATTGTCCATTTGACCAGCAAAAAATAGGGTCTCCGCAGAAAATTTGGTACAGGCTCTTCACCAGCTTAATCCGGCCATGGTTATTCGGCAGGTAAAACAACATAATTTTTTGTTACTTTAGCTCAGTGGTTCTCAAACTATGCGCCGCGACGCCCTGGTGCGTCGTTTTAGTTATTAAAGGGCGTCGCAAGATAATTTGGATTACAGGTACATGATGCGACTAAATTTTTAATCGGAGTTTTGATTCATTTTTCGCAAAAATTAACGGCTATAATTGATTTCACGAGAGCTCACAACTTTTTACTTTCTTCGGACTTCAACTCAAGAGTAGGCGTATATTTCATGCATTCTAGTCTATCCCTATTTGTTGTAGTTATTTATTTTTGTTCAATAACCAGTCTAATGGTATGGTGGTAATGACATGGTTTTTGGTGCAAAAGATCAAGGGTTCGACTTCCAAACCGGCCAAATGGTAAACATCACGGAACAGAACTTCGTTTTGGTCATTGTGCTGCAGAGCATAAATCACTTGACAAAAACAAAAAATGTAAGTTAACTATAGTTCCTTCCGTCCGTCCGGAAAATGCTGGTTAGTGATACTGTGTATCCGACCGGAAATTGATCCGAAACAAAAGAGATAGCACTTTTACCGCTTTCGTTTGACGATTCTCCGGATTCTGGAAGATGTTGTTAGCAGCGGGGGCCCCATAGCTTGTGTTTAACGTAGTGGTTCGAGTTTCCTTTTATTTGAGAAACTTAATTGACTATACTCGGTGAAGCGATACCAATGATTTCAATGATAGTATTCCCAGCTACGGACTGCAAAGTAGAGCACAGGTGTCTCCGTGGAATGATATCCAGAGGGTTGCGGAGTAGTCGATGAGATAAAAAGTGCTAGATTTGCAAAGTGCAAACACAATATTTCGTTCTAAAAAATTTAGGCTATATACCAGTGCGTTGCGAGATTGAAAATTGCTAGCGAGTGCGTCGCGACAAGAAAAAGTTTGAGAACCACTGCTTTAGCTTGTTTGTTTTCTTCTAATTTTTCTTGCCAATAGGCTTTTATATCATTGCGTATTTTACAAACTGCGAGAAAAATGGTTTGCTTGTTTGCATCCCATGTAGATGCAAGTCTTCACTACGAGATACATAAAAATCCAAGAATTGTTTCTTGTATTGACAAAAATTTACTTCTTTGTTGCTCTTTTGAGGATTTATGCTATGGTTTTTGCGATTACAGTTACAGACAAGAAAGCGAACTATTTCAAATGAATAATTCAAATAAAATTATTTGTCCTGTTGTTATTCTTATTATTTCATACAATTTATGCAGATTTTAAACGGCTGGTGAGCTAACTGTATTTTAGGTTTGGAGAATATTCATAGTTTAACTACAGAGAGTCCATACGAACTTCGTGTTGATTTAGAAGATTTCGAAAGCAATACTGCATATGCTGTGTTCAGGTGTGTGGGCACTTGGGATTTATCGCTTGTAAGCACAGTAATATTTTCTTCTCTCTTGTTTTTTTTTAGTATACAGCATGCAGCAGTTAAGCCTAGAAAATGGAGCGAATTGTGCACTTTTTGATAAAAGCACCAAATTTTCAGGAAAGTCAACACAGGGTATCATATAAGGCACATTTTCAGATGTGTGGCCATCGCGAATTTGACCTTTGAGGGCCAATAGAAGACCAAATCTGAATTCACTCAGCGACACCTAGTGGCCAAACAGAAACATGTTGTTTTACATCAGTTTTGGGTAGAATTTTATTGCATTGGCCGATCCAACATCTTGATCGAAGAAAATTTACACCCACCTGTTTGCTTAAAAGCCGTGACGCTACCTATGACGTCACAATTTCGTGGTGAATATGCATTTAAACCTAATTAGAATACATAAATGCAAATCTAAATTCATAGATATCAACCGCCAAACTTTAAGCATCAAAACTTTTTTACCTATAGTGACGTCAAGGGTACGCTTTTTACGTCACAATGGTACAATTGTGCAGGTTGGGGGTTTGTTTTAATCATTGTTATTGTAGCCAAAAAACATTGTAGTCTGGGTTTGGTAATTTATGCTTTTACGTTAGTTTTGCCTTTTATTTGTTTTCTACTCATTACATGACACAGAGATGCTCCTTCCAAGATCTGACACTGAAACACCACGCACCGTGCTTAAATTTTAAAATACTTGAAGAACCGGTGTAAATGTAGAGATTTACGACTATTCTGACCCAACAGGGGACAGTGTTGGCAACTAATGTCTTTTACTCTAAAGACCGATTGGAAAAACCTCTTTGCAATGCTCTTTCGCAGTTATTCTCGGTGCGCCTTTCATGCGCTGAAATAAGAATCTGAGTGAGTGAGTGAGTTCATTTACAGATAAACTGGCGGGAAATACTGTTCTACTCCTCCCCTTTAAAAAAGTTGCTGGCTGATTACGAAATGAAACATTTTACGAAATCTAAAATGGTGGAATTTTTGTAGGCCATACCTATTTGCAAAAGGCTATTCAAAAAATAAACCTGTAGTGATTGCTTTTATTCATTATCTATCAACCTTTTCTGCGACATATGAAAAGTTATTGGCATTAAATTTGTTTGGAAAACTTGGTGAAATTATTGGCGTCTTACAATGTCGCTACGCAAAGCACAACTTACTATTGCAAAAAACTTTCGAATGAGGTTCGCTTCTTTCAGCTAATATGTTACAATCAAGGGAATTAACAGGATTGTCACAAGCGCCGGATTAATAAACCTTATGTAAACCTGTAGTACTGACATCAGTCCCAAATTTACAAGAACCATACTTGCCCATGACGATGATAGGGTATACGCACACGCACGGCCGATGGCGTAATCATCCAGCAACTTTTTTGGAGGGGAGGAGTAGAACAGTATTTCCCGCCAGTTTATCTGTAAATGAACTCACTAACTCACTCAAATTCTTATTTCAGCGCATGAAAGGCGCACCGAGAATAACTGCGAAAGAGCATTGCAAAGAGGTTTTTCCAATCGGTCTTTAGAGTAAAAGACATTAGTTGCCAACACTGTCCCCTGTTGGGTCAGAATAGTCGTAAATCTCTACATTTACACCGGTTCTTCAAGTATTTTAAAATTTAAGCACGGTGCGTGGTGTTTCAGTGTCAGATCTTGGAAGAAGCATCTCTGTGTCATGTAATGAGTAGAAAACAAATAAAAGGCAAAACTAACGTAAAAGCATAAATTACCAAACCCAGACTACAATGTTTTTTGGCTACAATAACAATGATTAAAACAAACCCCCAACCTGCACAATTGTACCATTGTGACGTAAAAAGCGTACCCTTGACGTCACTATAGGTAAAAAAGTTTTGATGCTTAAAGTTTGGCGGTTGATATCTATGAATTTAGATTTGCATTTATGTATTCTAATTAGGTTTAAATGCATATTCACCACGAAATTGTGACGTCATAGGTAGCGTCACGGCTTTTAAGCAAACAGGTGGGTGTAAATTTTCTTCGATCAAGATGTTGGATCGGCCAATGCAATAAAATTCTACCCAAAACTGATGTAAAACAACATGTTTCTGTTTGGCCACTAGGTGTCGCTGAGTGAATTCAGATTTGGTCTTCTATTGGCCCTCAAAGGTCAAATTCGCGATGGCCACACATCTGAAAATGTGCCTTATATGATACCCTGTGTTGACTTTCCTGAAAATTTGGTGCTTTTATCAAAAAGTGCACAACAGGTTTGCTTAACAGCTGTAGCCTACTATTTACCTTGCCATGCAGCTTGCAGCTTTACTGCTGTTGCCAATAATTACTCCGAACTCTGAGGTATAGTGGCCATTGGTCTATGATCAGGGTCACTACAGGTGATGGATTGGCATATTCCGCAGCGACTACAGCTGTCGTTGGATCTACAGCAATAGATTGCAACTACTTACGCTTGACAAATTAACATTGATTTGGAGCATAATAATAGTCACCCCCTTGGCCGCAGACGAGAGAAAAAGAACATATCGTCTCTAGGTTTGTTGAGGGCTGTAGTACAATTTCTGCAAATCCGCTAAGGTTTAAAAAATGTGTAAATATGTAGCTCCAGATTTCCAAGTTTCTGAAATTGAGAAAAGATAATGCCAGACACATAAAAGTAAAATCTTTTCAGCCGGACTTGCTCTGGCCCATGATATCCTGTAATTATCTTCAATTTACGTCCGCATTCAAGCCTATTTTATGAAATGACTTGCACAAACAGGGTATTGCTGTCTTTTGATGTTTGGTGAAACACCACTTTGGGCAACGCAAGAGAAAACTCGTATTTTGGTGTACGGTATATGAAACTTTGCCTAACTAACTTTCGTCTTCTATAACTTCGGCCTTCGCAGATGTGTTTAAACATGTAACAATAGTAATATGCTGCATGTTATCTTACAGAGCAACTTTTTTCATTGTCAACCGCAAATATTATTTAATGATGTCGTCAAATTAACATATAACGATTTTTTTCTACGTGATATTACCAAACCGAAATGTTTTGATAATAATTGATTAGTGATATCGCTAATTTAAGAATATTTTGTGTTTGAAAAATACTTGTTAATAACGCTTAACGATCGCAAACAAGTTATAATTTCTTCATCCGCTCTCATGCAAAATATGATTGTCAACAAACAAATCACCGTTAGAAGAATTCTCTCGATATTTTCCTAAATCGATATTATCTTTTGTTTTAGAATTTTTTCCATCGGCAACTCTGGGACAAATTACCGATTAAGAGCAGGGGAATATTCTGGAAACGCAGGTGGACAGAAATGTACACCATACACGTTGCGTAATATTACTTTTATAATTCATTTGGAAAATGTTAATAGGCTACTTTATTAATTTCCACAGCAATGTGTGAGCATAAAAATGGATTCACGCAAAAACCGTTTTCTCCCGTTTACGGCCGTAAACGCATGACTTTTTTTAGTTCGTCTGTTGATGTACAAAGCAACTGTAACGCCGTTTTTTCACAACGGACGTCATACGCAACCGTAAATTTGCGCCGTTTTTGAGTAGAACAGAGTTATACTTTTCGACGTATTACGATCGTAAATAAGCAAACTGGCAGTCAGGTTTGGGAGTTTGGCATGTAGGTCAAAGCTTGCTGAGCTTGTGGACGACGTCTAGAGTACCGCTTAGAGTAGAACTTTCATTGTAGCATCTTTTGTAGACATGTGATAGACTTTTCAAAGGAACGCTTTACCATTTTCTTTAGAAAGCATCATGTATTTAGGATAACTGGATTAAGTTTTAATGTTCAATTTGCTTTAAAAATTGCTGGTACCAGTCAAAGAATAACTTTTATACGTCTAAACAGTACTGGTATAGAGAATTTGATTAGTTAGTTTATTGCTGTGATTATGTTTCAATTTTCAACATTCAATTTAACGTAAACTAACTTACTATCACTCTGTGGTCATAAGTAATTGGACAGTGTTGAAATACCTACTGATAACAGTACATAGCCTTCTGTGTACTTGTAGTCATTTGACAAGCGAAGTATTGTTGCATGTCAGTTTTGCATCAATATTGCCATTAATTTACCTTTCAAGGTTTGTATCGTATATTGATTTGGCATGTGAGTGCATCGTTAATAGACTATGGTCTTGTCTTCCCTGTTTGATCACATTATTTGTTACCATTCCACTAAACAGTATAACCACATGCAGGTAGGCCTACAACCCAAGAAACAATTTAAACAAAATATGTGTATACAGCAGATATGGTTAAATTAAAGGTCGAAAATTGTTTTAGTTTGGATTGACTGAAATGAGCACCATCGTTGCATTTTAAAAGTTTGTATTCCTTCCGGTGCTTGATTTTATTATATATGTACTTGTATATCATGTGCTTTATGCAGTAGAACTAAATCAATTACCATACCGGTACAACAGTTGCAATTGAATGTTCGGTGTACATTCATGCAATTGTAATTACTAAGGTAACCAAAAGTCAATAAAGTCAAATATTTTTAACTGGCTCAGAAAGCCATTAAACTTCTACCAAGCATGTTTTAGCTTCAAACTAGGCGTAGTTGAAAAGTTATTAAGTCAAAATAAGGTCAAAATAATGCGTTGGGTCAAAATAAGGTCAAAATCTGCTTCTTAAGTCAAGATGCAAAATCTGCGTCGTTTATATTGTTTAATTAATAGATGAAACAAATTACGTCGTAATCATTTGTTGCCAGCTTGTGGAAAGCAAACCGGTAGTCTCTTTTTCAACATAAGCGCATAAAACACCATTTCAGTATAAAAGTAGTAAACTGTGTTTATGACGAGACAATCGTTTTCGAATAATTCCAGAATTTCATTGTTATATCGCAGTAGCCGGAGATCGAGTTTTGAGGATTAGCTTAGCTTAATTGTAACAGTGAAGGAAAGCATGGTTGCCAGATTGGACTATTTTAGGTTCAAATTCGCGAAATTTGGACCATTTTTAACTTGTTTGGACCGAAAAAAAGTTATTTGGTACCTTTGGACTAATTTGATTAAAACGATTTTAGTAGCTTACTATTTTGTTCGTTGTTTATGTTAGTTTCGTTGTACTTCGT
The DNA here is from genome assembly GCA_964006365.1 of Trididemnum miniatum. NCBI lineage: Eukaryota > Metazoa > Chordata > Ascidiacea > Aplousobranchia > Didemnidae > Trididemnum > Trididemnum miniatum. Next base: position 25,224,957 of record OZ023234.1, read on the forward strand.
TCATAAAAAACTATTCAGCATTATTTTTACTTGCTTAAACATGTGTCGCTTTTTTTGTAATAAAATTTTTATGTCAAAAACAACGTCAAAATTTTAATTTTTTTAGGTCAAAATTTTAAAATTTTTAGGTCAAAATCTGGTTGCCCTAGTAACACTGCATAGTAGGGAACGTTTTGAAAGGGATTTTGTTTGCCGGGCATAGTAGGCTAAGGTAACTATTTCATAAACTTGTTCTTCCGGTCATCAAACACGGAGGCTACTACAAGAACTCCAACTTTTTATTGACGTTTCGCTCAGCAATTCATGCCGAGCTTCTTTAGAATAACAGGTTCCTGGGTGGAAAACCCAGCCCCGGCAAAGAACAGCAAAATAGTAGCACTTTTTAAACTGAACTGAATATGGTGAAGCAAAAAGGTATGATAGAAATATTGTGAACTGTTGCGTCATAAGGACAATAACTTATTAAACGAAATGAATTAACAAGCGTAGAGGTACAAAAACGGTAAAAACAATTTGGCATAACCAAAGTCTCGTCAGCCTTGCTACGCACAGCCAATCCAGGCTAAACTCATTCCAGACTGTAAAGACTCTTTTTTGCATTGCTTTACCTGAACATCTCGACTTCATCTCTTTTCTAGGTTGTGCCCTATTTTTGGCAGGCGACTGGCCCCAAACAACCATACCCAATGAAAGAACCTATAACCACTAACCCACAACTAAGTTAGCGGTAGCCTAACTAGCCCACATCACTAGAAACCCCCATGGCAACCCACTCATTTGCAGCTGCAGACGCGTTTCGACCTTATTATGGTCTCATCAGTGCAGCATAGCAACCTCCCACCTTCCTGAAAAAAAAAATTCTAACCTTCAAAAGAACTACACACCCCAAATCTAAGCCTCTACTCGTTCTGCTCAAAGAAGAAAATTTGAAATAAAA